>SNQJ01S0029610.1:46478-61280 GCA_010110895.2 Picea sitchensis | reverse complement strand
TAAGCAAGGCACGTCATCTATGTCTGTGAATTTCACAGACAGAGAGAATGAAATTAGCATGCATGAGGAGAACTCATTATTTACCTTGGGAGATCACAGTGAGAGGGCTGCCATCGCCATTTCAAGTAATCACTATCAGGCCTGCCATTCTCCTGGCACCGAAATCCTCCATCCACAAAAGGGCAGTTTCGAGACTGATAAAGGGGATAGGAATCGTCCCACACCCACGAACCCACAGAAAAATCACAATCCCCAGATTGCATAACCTCACTGCCATTATTCACAATTTCCAAACCTTCAACTGTAGAATTCTCAATTCTTCCTTCAAAGTCAGGCCTAGATGTTTCATTTCTCGGCTCCTTCTCCAGATAATATGAAGTGGGCCGTGAAGAAAATTTAGGAGAAAGAACAGTGGTGTTCCCATTGTTACTATCTGCAATAGAGCTGAGTTTCAGAGGTCCTGTATACAGGAGAAACCCAACAGGAACTGCTACGATGACACAATACAGAATGAACAGTAGAACCACTGGAATGGCAGAGAGCCCAGATATGGTAACACTTCGGGCAGCACGATAGATTCTCAGTGTGTATACAACAGGAATTCTGGAGGGGTGTATATATACTCCTCTCATATCCATTGTTGTATCCACCGATGCTTCATCTGTAATTCAAGCGAAGGACTCTGAGTTGAGCATTCTTGCCATGCTCAACGGTCTGCACCAGGTGCTCTCTCTCTGAATATTTCTGGATTGGACATGTGTCTATATATTTAGAGTTACTTGTATTGAGCTATCAGCAATGAATGCAATATGGTGATTTAGTTGCAGACATGTATAAATTCCAACTTCCAAGTAATAACTACCCATTCCCAACGATCTCGCCGATTTCTCCTCCCCTTTTTCCGTTGCTTCATAACTAGCACAGCCTCTCAGTCGCGGCTGGAGCGACTGAGAGAACGCCGAAAGGTATCGGCTGTAAAATTCTATGCCCAGTAAAAATCCCGTAGTAAAATTCACTCGCCAGAACCGACTCCATAATTTGGAAATATGAACTGACGGGAACAGAAATGGCTTGGAGGTGGTCGGGAAGAGGTAGTATGTAAAAAAATTGGTTAAATCTTTTGGTAATTAAAGGTGGTAGAGAAAATGAAATGCTCTACTTTGTAACAAAATTTTAATTGTTGTTAATCACTTAGATTTGGTAATCAGCTAGTACTATAGTAAATTTTAAATGTGATCAAGTAAAAGTAAAAAAATAAACATGTAAACTGATTCCTTTATAATAGTGAGGAAGTCACTGGTTGAAATCTCAACCATTGATTTATTGGGACTTTTTACAATAGTGAGGAAGTTAGTGGTTGAAATCTCAACCATTGATTTATTGGGAGGACTAAGAATATTCCATCAATATTTAATCTTGTCCATACAAAACTGATTAAGCACTAAAAACCTATTAAATGTGCCCATTATGAACGTAATAAATATATAACAAATCTTTTCAAAAATTCCGAAGTCTGCAAATTACCCTACAATGATGACTCAGCTGTGACACACGGTGAGTGCAAAATCAAACGGGCTAATTAATTTTGTGCTAAGGTTTTTAGTTTTTGTTAAGTTTTTTTATGATTTTATAATCCATCATGATCAATGATGGATTTTTAAAATTACAAGTTTTATTCATTGAAAATTGCAATATATAATTGTTTTGCTAGTAATGAATCTACAATAATTAAATGGTGTTGGTTAAATGTTTTATTTTTGGATTTTTTGAATTTTATTGATTAATAATTAATTAGGTAATATAAATTTGGACAAAATTTCTATTTTCTGTTATTTGAATTGTATTTCTGAATGTATAAATGGATTCAGTTTGTTGAAAAAACCTTGAAAGACTTGGATTATATAAACTTAACCACTCAAATTTGCAGATCTAATCATTCTTAAAGGACAAAATCAAACAAAAAATTCTCTAAACAACTGCCAAAAAATAAAACATTTAAACTACTACAAATTGAACAACTCCAATTCAAACTAGTCATTTTACCATAAATGTTTTTTTAATCAATTTTCATTATCCACACGTTAAAATAAAATAAAATAACTCCAATTCAAAGGAATCATTTTACTATAAATGGTTTTTAATCAATTATCATCATCCACGAGTTAAATAAAATCAATCATTGCTAAATGCATAGAAGGTCAAAGTCTGAAAATTTCCCAATCATATATCCTTAGAGTACAATGCAAGTTTTAAATTAAGAGGCGTGATGCCACTCAAAACTAAAACTATTTCAACGCTTGTTTCTAATGTAATTAAAAAAACCACTTATCTAAATAAGTCGTAAGTGTGATAAGTGCGATCCATGTATAAATCCTATTTAGCTAGAGGAATGAAACTTCCATGATGAGTCTTTTTGGGAAACTTGCAAATAAAATCTTTGCTTACTTTAGTGACAATTGAATATTGTGTTAATGATGATAAACTCTTATTGAACCTAATCCCACTAATATATGTAATAAGTGTAGATTCAAAACCATCGTATTATTATTTATTATTCTTATTCAAAATTTATGAGGCTTGCCAATTAAGTAAAATTATTATTAATTTTTAAAACGTATTTTAAGTAATTGTGAAATCTAACTTTTACATTTCAAAGTGTTTTATATTTTTATTTAAAATATTAATATTTTTACCAATAAATTAAATTATAGGGTAAGTTTTAACTTTTTTTATTTAGTTTTTTTTATACAGTGGGGAAACCTATCATAATTCAATTCTCAATTAATAGCCATGATAACCATCAATAACTACTAACCAGTAGTGGGGATAGCCATCACTAAGTGCTATCTAAGAATGCAATTTGACTTATCATCGTTATTCAAGGAAAACCATGTCACTTGGAATAACTTATTGGTGGTTTGAAAGGGGAAGACTTTCACTCCTACCAAATACCTCTGGGTCTTGGGTCGCTAATTTATTTCCTTGCGTCCGAGGAAGACTAGCTCTTACCCAAGAAAATAAATTTTAGTTCATACTCCAAGACCAATTTTTAACTTCTTCTTATACCTTAGTAGTTATGTTTTAATGATGGTTTTATATTTTAAATATTTGTGTTTTTTTTTTAACTATAACTAGTAGATTTATATTGTAAAAACATTGCAGCCAAGCTCGCAATGAGGAGTACAATCCAAAAAAGATTTGATCCTTTGAACACAACCCAAAAAAGAGAGGTTATCTAGGAAGACATATAAGTCCAAACTTTCTTACAATACATCATGAGCCTTTGTACATTCTATAGAAGATACCTAGCAGTTTAACAACTTTAAATAAGACAATTAACAAAATGCTGAGATAGAAAATCACTAAAAAGATTCATCCCAAGGTACTTGCTTCTTTTGTTGGAGTTGAATTCATATTGTTTTGTTGAAGTGGAACTTTTCCTCCAGGGATTACATGCTCTGTGTGAAATGAACCCTTGCCTGCTAAACCCATTATAAATTGTTTGAGAATTTAGTAGATATACTTCATTCAAAAGGAATAAAGTTTCTGGCTCTGGTAGCTTCTTTGGATACAGGAGTTTTGAATGGTTTCAACTGGAAAAATGCAGAGATTTTCGATCTTTTTGGAGAACAAANTAAGCAAGGCACGTCATCTATGTCTGTGAATTTCACAGACAGAGAGAATGAAATTAGCATGCATGAGGAGAACTCATTATTTACCTTGGGAGATCACAGTGAGAGGGCTGCCATCGCCATTTCAAGTAATCACTATCAGGCCTGCCATTCTCCTGGCACCGAAATCCTCCATCCACAAAAGGGCAGTTTCGAGACTGATAAAGGGGATAGGAATCGTCCCACACCCACGAACCCACAGAAAAATCACAATCCCCAGATTGCATAACCTCACTGCCATTATTCACAATTTCCAAACCTTCAACTGTAGAATTCTCAATTCTTCCTTCAAAGTCAGGCCTAGATGTTTCATTTCTCGGCTCCTTCTCCAGATAATATGAAGTGGGCCGTGAAGAAAATTTAGGAGAAAGAACAGTGGTGTTCCCATTGTTACTATCTGCAATAGAGCTGAGTTTCAGAGGTCCTGTATACAGGAGAAACCCAACAGGAACTGCTACGATGACACAATACAGAATGAACAGTAGAACCACTGGAATGGCAGAGAGCCCAGATATGGTAACACTTCGGGCAGCACGATAGATTCTCATTGTGTATACAACAGGAATTCTGGAGGGGTGTATATATACTCCTCTCATATCCATTGTTGTATCCACCGATGCTTCATCAGTAATTCAAGCGAAGGACTCTGAGTTGAGCATTCTTGCCATGCTCAACGGTCTGCACCAGGTGCTCTCTCTCAGAATATTTCTGGATTGGACATGTGTCTATATATTCACAGTTACTTGTATTGAGCTATCAGCAATGAATGCAATGTGGTGATTTAGTTGCAGACATGACTGAGTATAAATTCCAACTTCCAAGTAATAACTACCCATTCCCAACCATCTCGCCGATTTCTCCTCCCTCTTTTCCGTTGCTTCATAACGACCACAGCCTCTCAGTCGCGGCTGGAGAACGCCCAAAGGTGTCGGCTGTAAAATTCTATGCCCAGTAAAAACCCCGCTCCGTAGTAAAATTCACTCGCCAGAGCCGACTCCATAATTTGGAAACATGAACTGACGGGAACAGAAACGGCTGAGGTGGCCGGTAAGAGGTAGTATGTAAAAAAAAGTGGTTAAATCTCTTGGTAATTAAATGGGGCTTAGAAAATGAAATGCTCCACTTTGTAACAAAATTTTAATTGTTGTTAATAATTTAGACGTGATAATCCGCTAACCACTATAGTAAATTTTAAATTTCATCAACTAAAAGTAAAAAAATAAACATGTAAACTGATCCTTTTATAATAGTGAGGAAGTTAGTGGTTGAAATCTCAATCATTGATTTATTGGGACGACTAAGAATATTTCATCAATATTTAATTTTGTCCATACAAAACTGATTAAACACTAAAAACCTATTAAATATGCCCATTGTCAATAAGTGTACACGCGTAATAAGTAAATAACAAAACGATGATGACTCAACTGTGACACACAGTGAATGCAAATTCAAACGGGCTAATTAATTTTGTGCTAAACGGTTTTTAGTTTTTGTTAAGTTTTTTTATGATTTTATAATCCATCATCATGATCAATGATGGATTTTTAAAATTACAAGTTTTATTCATTGAAAATTGTAATATATAATTGTTTTGTTTAGAATGAATCTACAATAATTAAACGGTGTTGGTTAAATGTTTTATTTTTGGGTTTTTTGAATTGTATCGATTAATAATTAATTATGTGATATAAATTTGGACAAAATCTCTATTTTCTGTTATTTGAATTGTATTTTTGAATGTATAAATGGATTCAGTGTGTTGAAAAAACCTTGAAAGACTTAGATTATATAAACTTAATCACTCAAATTTACAGATCCAATCATTTCTCAAAAACAAAATCAAACAAAAAAATTCTCTAAAAAACTGCCAAAAAATAAAACATTTAAACCACTACAAATTAAACAACTCCAATTCAAACTAATCATTTTACCATAAATGTTTTTTTAATCAATTTTCATTATCCACACTTTAAAATAAAATAAAATAACTCCAATTCAAAGGAGTCATTTTACTAAACAACTCCAATTCAAACTAATCATTTTACCATAAATGTTTTTTTAATCAATTTTCATTATCCACACGTTAAAATAAAATAAAATAACTCCAATTCAAAGGAGTCATTTTACTATAAATAGTTTTTAATCAATTATCATCATCCACGAGTTAAATAAAATCAATCATTGCTAAATGCATGGAAGGTCAAAGTCTGAAAATTTCCCAATCATATATCCTTAGAGTACAATCCAAGTTTTAAATTAAGAGGCATGATGCCACTCAATATTAAAACTATTTCAACGCTTGTTTTTAATGTAATTAAAAAAAACACTTATCTAAATAAGTGGTAAGTGTGATAAGTGCATCCATGTATAAATCCTATTTAGCTAGAGGAATGAAACTTCCATGATGAGTCTTTTTGGGAAACTTGCAAATAAAATCTTTGCTTACTTTAGTGACAATTGAATATTGTGTTAATGATGATAAACTCTTATTGAACCTAATCCCACTAATATATGTAATAAGTGTAGATTCAAAACCATCGTATTATTATTTATTACTCTTATTCAAAATTTATGAGGCTTGCCAATTAAGTAAAATTATTATTAACTTTTAAAACGTATTTTAAGTAATTGATTTTTCTCTAATATGTAGAAAGTCGTGAAATCTAACTTTTACATTTCAAAGTGTTTTATATTTTTATTTAAAATATTAATATTTTTACCAACAAATCATATGGTAATTTTTAACTTTTTTTTATTTAGTTTTTTATACAGTGAGGAAACTTATCATAATTCAGTTGTCAATTAGTACTTAGGATAATCATCAATAACTACTAACCAATTATAATTCAATTGCCAATTAGTAGTGGGGATAGCTATCACTAAGTGCTATCTAAGAATGCAGTTTGACTTATCATCGTCATTCAAGGAAAACCACGTCACTTGGAATAACTTATTCGTGGTTTGAAAGGGGACAGACTTTCACTCCCACCAAATACCTCTAGGTCTTGGATCGCTAATTTATTTCCTTGTGTTCGAGGAAGACTAGCTCTTAGCCAAGAAAATAAATTTTAGTTCATACTCCAGGACCAATTTTTAACTTCTTCTTATACCTTAATAGTTATGTTTTAATGATGATTTTATATTTTAAATATTTGTGTTTTTTTTAACTATAACTAGTAGATTTATATTGTAAAAACATTGCAGCCAAGCTCGCAATGAGGAGTACAATCCAAAAAAGATTTGATCCTTTGAACACGACCCAAAAAAGAGAGGCTATCTAGTAAGACATATAAGTCCGAACTTTCTTACAATACATCATGAGCCTTTCTACATTCTATAGAAGATACCTAGCAGTTTAACAACTTTAAATAAGACAATTAACAAAAGTTGAGATAGAAAATCACTAAAAAGATTCATCCCAAGGTACTTGCTTCTTTTGTTGGAGTTGAATTCATATTGATTTGTTGAAGTGAAACTTTTCCTCCAGGGATTACATGTTATGTGTGTAATGAACCCCTGCCTGCTAAACCCACTTAAAAATTTTGTTTTGAAACAACAAAACTAATAGCATGCACATGCTAACTATTTCATGCAAATAACTACATATATAAAAACAATAATGCAATCATTCAAGCACATAGCAACAACATTCAAAATTAAACATATACACAATGAAATTAGCATTTAAAACACAACAAAAAGCTTATCTTTAAATTGTAACTGATTGGTTGCGTACAAAGGATAATCCTCCCAGCCATAGGCTTGTTGTTCCAAATATAAATAGCAAGCCACCCCCGAGTTGAGGCTATGATTCCATAGGGAGGTCTGGCCCTCTTGGTTTTCCACTATTCACAATTAGCAGCCCAAAACCCATGTTTTGTACTCCACAACAAATTCCAATCCTCCATCTCTCTCTTTCCCCTCAACCCACACAACCCAAGGAATAAGATCCCCATTCTCTGCCACACAGTCACTCGAGCCTTCCCACTTCACTCCAGGGCTCTTGTGCACTTGATTAACTAGGAAATATTCTAGTTGGGGACTCTAAGAATTCTATATTGTTCCAGGAGTGTTCACACAACCTTCCCAAGGATATTGAGTAATTTCCTCAACATGAAATGTCATTCTGAGGTACACAACCTTCATTATAGGCCTACATCCTCATTTTCAGCATGCAACTCAACCCAACAATGGTTGTCCTTAAGCATAGCATGGTTGGTGCTCTTTTTCCAGCACTTAGACCCCCTCTTGCTCTCCAAAACTAACTTGAAAAACTTCCCCAAAGAGGCACTTGAATTTATTTTTCCTCTCATGCAAGCTTGACTCACACATTTCCCAAAAAGTGGATGTACTTAGCCCATGTTGTCATAACTTGGGTGATTTGACCTTTCTCACCTACCACTCTTACACCACTTTAATATATCTCTTGATATTTCAAAGGTGAATAAACATTAATATGAATTGGATGAATTAATACAAATGGGTAACCCCTTGGACCCCTCTATAGCCCTCTCTTGTGGAATCATAGCCCCCCATCATTACTGTCCTGCTTGTACCACAACCAATGATTATTATTTATTAATTATTTTAATGTACTCAATACATAATTCGGCCCTTGGCCATATTAATCAATACATGCTATCCCACTCAACCATATCGTCTCACCAACCTAGCTGATATGTGCACAATTACATTATAATTGTGGGGATTAGAACTGGGGATATTATACTATGGTTGAGGAAGAGGCAAGAATACTAGATCCATTCTACTTCTGATTGAGTAGGTAAACAACTGTTTGTTGCAACTTAACTAGCTCAGCTTCAAGGGCCAAGATGCATTGTTTTTTAGTTAATAGAATATCCATTATAACCTCCACAAGAGGGCTTGAAATTGAGCCTTGTTCCCCCAATTTTCCTTGCATGGCTTCAATTAAATGATCATGTCTCTCAAGAAACTCAACATGTTGGTTAAGAGCCTTTCTAGTTTCTCTGAGCTCCAAGTAATCCATAGCCCTTGGAAAAAAAGCTAGGAACATGGAACNTTGTTCCCCCAATTTTCCTTGCATGGCTTCAATTAAATGATCATGTCTCTCAAGAAACTCAACATGTTGGTTAAGAGCCTTTCTAGTTTCTCTGAGCTCCAAGTAATCCATAGCCCTTGGAAAAAAAGCTAGGAACATGGAACAAGGACCATGACAAATAGAATGTGGGAGATGAGAAAGGGGAGGGAGGTTGACAAGCCTGCAATAAGAACATACCTGCCTCCCAACCAAAGATCATAAAAACCACACTATTCCTAGAACAAATAGACCAAATCCTTCAAGAAATACCTAGAAACAAAAACAAGGAAGTTCCTAATAATAAGAGATAGTTTAGATTGAGTCATTGGACCAATAACGAAACATGTCACTCAAGAGAAGAAACTAGGAGAATAGAAGAAGGAGCCACCAATCAAGAGAGTTCCCTCCAAAGAAAAATTAAAACTTAATAGAGTCCATTGGACCAAGAACCAAAATTGTCGCTTGAGAGAAGAAAATAGGAGAAGAGCATAATGAACCACTAGTCAAGAGAGTTCCCTCCAAAGAAGAATTAAAAATTAATAGAGTACACCCAAATATCCACAAGCCTTATGATCCAGAATCGGATCTAGGAGCTTGATAGGGCTAAAAAAGGCCTAAAAATCAAATTTCTCATAATGGCTTCAAAATGGACGTGTGTGTAGGCTTCGTCGATACGAACCCAACGCAACTTGAACGGGCTCAAACAAACATCGTATGCTCCTGATATCGCGCNCCAAACATGCAAAAAAACGTTGACTGTACAGTTCGTACAGTGCCACGTGGAAGCTGACTGTATAGGACGTACGACTGTACAATTGACGTGGTAGCACAGTTGGTGCAGACGTGGCAGATTTCGTACAATTGACATGGCAGCTTCGGGAGATGACACGTGGAAGGGTGACTGGGTGTACAGAGCTGACGTGGACAGGACAAGTGAACCAACCGTGAGGTGACACATGTCACCACTACAAGGGTGACATGTGTCACATCCATACGGATGATGTGGCACATCCATATGACACATGGCCGTCACAGGTCCAGTGGCAGGTACGATGGCAGAATGACGTGGCAGGTACGTGGACGAATCAAATAGCAACACGCGACATTGTCCTTGGCGAATGGGGAGGTGCCACGTGGCACAGACATGGGTTGCCATGTAGCACCTATGGATTGGTTTGAGTTATTGAAAAAACTTGGTTTGAGTTCATGAGGTTCGAACCACGAACCTCCCACCGAGCAGAGTCTTCGCAAAGGCTGGGCACCATCCCGCCTACATCGTAGATCTTGTTAGTGGTACGGTTTATTTAATATATAAGTTTTCATTGTGGTTAAATGACGGGAAAAAGGGTTGGGGCCTAGCCCTAGCCCGCAACAAAATATGCCATATGACTCCTCCATAAAACCACACACAATAGATAGGCCATGGATCCAACAGTCCTAGATGACCCGGGTTGTAGGTAATGGATTGGCACAGATTTTTGGCACGGATCCTTAGCACAGATTTGGGGCGCGGAATGTTAGCAACTGCCTGCCATGGAATTGGGGGGCAGTGACCACAGTTTTGGGTGCACCATATGAGCGTGGTCCTATTATGTAATGCCATGTGACTAGTATTTTCGGGATGAGGGCCAGCGTGCAGCCCGTAGGGCACTGACACCTGGCCATATGGAATCAATATGACCATGCAGAGGGGGGTGCATGCACAGTCTAGGGGGATTAGCCCATAATATATGAAAAAGTGGTTTTATCACTATAGTATAGTGATTTATTTGATTTTATTTAGCTCATATTGGAGATTTTTCGCCCTTTTTGAGGGATATTGGGCCCTTTTTGAAGCCAGATCTTGGGGGGAAGTTGGGAGATGGTTACCAACTTCAGATCTATATAAACTAGGCCTTCTTGAGGCCATGGGAGGAGATTCAGCGCAGATTTATGCTGAAGATTTGCCAAGCCAAATCCATTTTTATGCAGGGAAGCTGTTGAGGAGCACACCTTTATGGGCCATTTTTGGGAGCTCTGGTCATCCGATTTGAGTGTCATTTCTTCTGTTGGGTTCTTGAGATCTGGTAGAACAAGACCATATCAGTTTTGTAATCTTTTGGCACTGTTGTGATGTAATTATTGAGCTTTGAACAGAAATAAGAAAGCCTCACCTGCTGAGACAAAGGCCTGAAGACGTAGGCGAGATTGTTGAACTCCGTTATCACATTGGTGTTATGGTTTGTTGTTGTTTTATGCTTCATTTCAATTCTGTACATGTTTTAATGGCTGTCATACTTCTTTCTCTTTCTTAAAGCTTCCTAATTGGTTAATAAATACATGCATAATAACTCAACCATAGTCATGTAAAAGATCTTTTCGGATCAAAAGGTATCAGAGCTAATTGACGTTTGGATTTGAGTTTTGCATGTTAACTAGGGAAAAGCTACATCGTGGTGAAGGAAAGCTTGTTGAAGAGAATCCGGTGATTGGATTGAGAAAGATAACTTCTCAAAGCGAGAGGATGGCATCAAAAGAGGGACTTTCTCAAGATGAGAAAGAGTTTTGAAAAACTTTCTTTGCTATGTCGGAGATGATGGAAGTTTTGTATGATGATTACTTGGAATGAAAAATACCAAATTTGGGTGAATCTTCAAAGGGAAAAAGTGAAGAAGGAAAGGATCCTCCTCAGATTCCTCCTTCACCTCCATCATCACCTCCTTCTTCTTCAAGTTCAAGTTCTAAATCCAATGCAAAGAAACATGTTCATAAACATAAGAATGAAATGCCATTATTAAAATTTGATGTTAAATTCGAATTACCCATGTATGATGGTGGAGTCAATGCAGAGAGACTTGACAATTGAGTTAGACAGATGGATGTCTATTGCAGTGTGCAATAGATCAAGGATGAGGCCACACAAATCAAGTTGGAATCATTGAGACTTGCAGGCACAACACTCATATGGTGACAAAGCAAGTTGCAAAACAAAACACAACAAGTGGGTAATGTATTTCCATCATGGCAAAGTGTCATTTCTTCACTTAGAAATCAATTCTATCCTTTGGGTTATAAAGAAAAACCATTAATTGAATGGCAAGCTTTAAAACTAAGAAAAGGACAAACAGTGCAAGAATACACAGATGGCTTTCGAAAAATGGCATTGATGTTAAATATTCCTTTACATACCCAAGAAATTGTTATGAAGTATATAGGAGGTTTACCTACACATATTAGAAACATTGTATTCATGTTTGGACCCACTAACCTTGATGAGGTTTATGTTCAAGTGACATACATTGAAGCAAGAAAAACAGGTGTTGGTGTATCAGGGGAATTGTCTTCAAGGAAAAAGGACAAGAGGAAGTGGCATGGCAAAAAGGCAAATGCAGTGAAGAGAAAGGAAGAGAGGCCCTCTTGCAAGCATTGCAAGAAAGAGGGGCATGATGAGGACCATTTTTTGCAATTGCATCCTGAGAAGAGACCAAAGTGGTTCAAGGAAAAGAAAGGGAGGCAAACAGTTGCAACAACAACATGACCGACAAACTTGGGATCAGATTCAGGTGATGAATCAAAGGTCTCATTGGTTGGTATGTCAGGTAAAATTGGTGAAGGAATTCATTGTAGAAGTAACTTGTTTTACATCAGGGTCATCATGCGACACACTAAGGTTGATAAATTAATTGATAGTGGATCTCAATATAACCTAATCTCAGAGGAATTGGTTAAGCAATTGGGGTTAAAAACACAAATACATCATAATCCATACACACTTAAATGGATAAGCAATCAACATCAAATGCACATAACCAAACAATGCACATTATAATTTTCTATTTCATCTAAGTATGTGGACGAGGTAACATGTGATGTAGTGCCACTAAGTGAGTGTGGAATGGTCTTAGGTAGTCCATACTTATATGATCGTAAAGCAATATTCTATTGGACAAAGAATCAATATCAATTAACCAAAGCAGGTCAAGATTATATGGTTCATGCTCATCATGTAAAGGCAAATAAAACTCTTCAAATAATGGAACAATTAAAGAAGGCAGTGCAAGCAAGCAACAAACCAATAATTGTTTCAAATCAATTAATCGATCTTAATCAAGAACATGAGATGATTGTTGAATGGAAAATCAAACACAATTTTCTTCAAGATAAGCTCATGTCGTGCAAATATTACAAGCATATCAACTCATTTGTAGTCATGTTTTTGATGCTATCATTAGCAATGTTGTCTACATAAATGATAGTGTCTTTAGTAAAATGTGACAAAGTTCAAATGGCTAACAATATGCTGTCAGTTTTCATGATTGTGTTACAGCTGATCTTGATGAGACATGTGCACAGGACATATTTTAGAGACAGAGGACAAGCCGGGTGGCCGATCCCGGTCTTGTTGAATGGTCAGTAACCTTTTGGGGACCAAAAGGTCCTTTAGTGGGGATGTGTGATCCAGAATCGGATCGAGGAGCCTGATAGGGCTTAGAAAGGCCTAAAAATAAAAGTTCTTAGAATGGATTCAAAACGTACATGTGTGTAGGAATCATCGATATGAACCCAACACAACTTGAATGGGCTCAAACAAACATCGTATGCTCCTGATATCACATTCTGTTCATTTTGCCAAACAGGCAAAAAAATGTTGACTGTACAGTCCGTACAGTGCCATGCGGCAGCTTATTGTACAGGACGAATGGCCATATAGATGACGTGGAAGCACATTTGGCACAGATGTGGCAGATTTTGTACAACTGATGTGGCAACTTCAGGAGATGACACGTGGCAGGGTGACTGGGCATACAGAGCTGACGTGGATAGGACAAGTGGATCAACTGGGAGGTGAAATGTGTCACCACTACAACGGTGACACATGGCATGTTCGTACAGATGGCATGGCACATCCATACGACACATGGAAGTCACAGGTCTAGTGGCAGGTATGGTGGAAGAACGACATGGCATGTACGTGGACGAATCAGAGAGTGACACGTGGAATTGTCCTTGGAAAATGGGGAGGTGCCATGTGGCACCCATGGATTGGTCTGAGTTATTGGAAAAAATTGGTTTGAGTTCATGAAGTTCAAACCATGGACCTCCCACTGAGCAGAGTCTTCATAAAGGCTGGGCACCAGCCTGCCTACACCGTAGAACTTGTTAGTGGTATGGTTTATTTAATATATAATTTTGCATTGTGGTTAAACGGCGGGAAAAAGGGCTGGGGCCTAGCCCCAACCTCCAATGAAATATACCATATGAATCCTCCATAAAACCACACACAGTGGATAAACCACGGTTCCAACAGTCGCATATGACCCGGGTTGCGGGTAATGGATTGGCATGGATTTTTGGCGAGGATCCTTAGCACGGATTTGGGGTGTGGAATGTTAGAAACTACCCACCATGGAATCGGGGGGCAGTGACCACAGTTTTGGGCGCACCATATGAGCAAGGTCCTATTATGTAATTCCATGTGACCAGTGTTTTCGGGATGAGGGCCAGCACGCAACCCCTAGGGAGCTAACGCTTAGCCATATGGCATCAATATGACCATGCATAGGGGGGAACGCGCCCAGTCCAAGGGGCTTATCCCATAATATATGAAAAAGTGGTTTTATCACTATACTATAGTGATTTATTTGATTTTATTTAGCTAATATTGGAGATTTTTGCCCCTTTTTGAGGGATATTAGGCCCTTTTTTAGGCCAGATCTTGGGGGGAAGTTAGGAGATGATTACCAACTTTAGATCTATATAAACCAGGCCTTCTTGAGGCCATGGGAGGAGATTCAGAGCATATTTATGCTAAATATTTTCCAAGCCAAAGCCATTTTTATGTAGGGAAGCTGTTGAGGAGCGCACCTTTGCAGGCCATTTCTGTTGGGTATGTGTTATTGCTATTTTTGGGACGACATATTTCCGGGATGACATATTACCGGGACGCCATATTTCCGGGACGACATATTTCCAGGACCACATGATATTAGGTGGTTTTTCGGCACATGGTTTTTTGCCGATGGTTTTCTATTTCTGGTTAAGGAATTAGGGTTTTGGACTAATCCAGGTCATTGGGTTAGGGTTTTGGAT
>SNQJ01S0029610.1:25030-46428 GCA_010110895.2 Picea sitchensis | reverse complement strand
TAGGGTTTTGGATGCCGCTGGCTCCTATATGTATATTGTATTGTAAAAAATGTAACACAATGTATGAATATAATATATGCTGGTTTTCCCGGTTTGGGTTTCCAGGTGAAAGATCTTTGTGTAATGTTTGTATTTGCCATTGTATCTTTTCTTTTCTTTTTTGAATATCAGTTTGTAGTAGATATTGTACAAGGTTAGAATTTACAATTTCTGGGAGCTTCGGTCATCCGATTTGAGTGTCATTTCTTCTGTTGGGTTCTTGAGATCTGGTAGAACAAGACCAAATCAATTTTGTAACCTTTTGGCATTGATTTAATGTACTTATTGAGCTTTGAATAGAAATAAGAAAGCCTCACCCACTGAGACAAAGGCTCAGAGACGTAGGCGAGACTGTCAAACTTCGTTATCACATTGGTGTTATGGTTTGTTGTTGTTTTATGCTTCATTTCAGTTCTGTACATGTTTTAATGGCTGTCATACTTCTTCTATAACTTCTTCCTCTTTATTAAAGCTTCCTAATTGGTTAATAAACACATGCATAATAACTCAACCATAGTCGTGTAAAAGATCTTTTCAGATCACCTTATTCCAAAAATGCTTGTTGTGAGATGGAAGAATAGGACATGAACATCCAAAGATATTCATGAGGAAACAACACCAAACTAAGACTAAAGCCTCCTTTCCCACAACCTGCGAAGTACATGGGGAAAATCAAAATAATCCCACATAGATCCGCCATTACACTATGTAATGATTCAAAGAAGTGTTACTTGGTGGATGAATGCATGTGACAGTAAATGGGATGTCTCATTGCACCCCACACAACTTTAAATGAGCCCACAGTCATAACGCTACCCTTGTGCCAAGTGAATGGAGTGCCAAATGTCATGAAAAATTGATTAAGGGATAGGTTCATTTGTAACCACATTATTGATGACCAAGGTCCCTTCATTTTTCCTAGTGGCCAAAGTTGCATATCTATTTGCTTTTAGATTATTGTCACTCAAGACATGATAAAACATAAGGTTGAAAAATAAATAATTGAGGTGTCTTATCCTTCCTAGCACATAATCAATTCTCAAATTTTATGAGGAAGTTCCTTGTTGCATATATCAAATGATGAACATAGAGTCTCCAATCACAATCAAGTTATGGATATTGAGAAATTTAGCTATTTTTAATCCTTGAAAAAGTCCATAAGCTTCTACTAGATTATTGGAGTGAATTCATAGGCTCCATGAGTATGAATATAAACTAGGGGATGTCTCATCGCACCCCTCATGACTTTAAAGGAGCCCACAGTCATAACACTACCCTTGTGCCAAGTGAATGGAGTGCCAAATGTCATGAAAAATTGATTAAGGGATAGGTTCATTTGTAACCACATTATCAATGACCAAGGTACCTTCATTTTTCCTAGTGGCCAAAGTTGCATATCTATTTGCTTCTAGATTATTGTCACTCAAGACATGATAAAACATAAGGTTGGAAGATAAATAATTGAGGTGTCTTATCCTTCCTAGCACATAAGAAATTATCAAATTTCATGAGGAAGTTCCCTTTTGCATATATCAAATGATGAACATAGAGTCTCCAATCACAATCAAGTTATGGATATTGAGCAATTTAGCTATTTTTAATCCTTGAAAAAGTCCATAAGCTTCTGCTAGATTATTGGAGTGAATGCATAGGCTCCATGAGTATGAATATACCATGTTCCTCTTGGGTTTAAAATTACCGCCATGCACCTACCACCCTATTTAAATATTTGTGTATTTTAATGATAATACTTTTTAAATATTTTTAGATAAAGATGAGAAAATTATATTTCAACAAAAAATGTACATAAATTCTTATCCTTTGAGTTTAGTTAAAGCAATTCATATATCCAAAATTTTAACATAATGGAACTCTAGTTTATTAAAGATACAACGATCTTGCATATTATTAAAGCATTTACGAACTAAAACTTGTTAGTACTAGTTTTTCCTTTTTTTTCTTGGAAATAACTCTCTGAGAAACTCTTAGGCACTTCTCCTCTTTTAAGGATAATACCTAATGTAAAGTGGACTTGACCCCACGTGAATCAAACTAGTGACTTTCACAACATGTTAGATTATAGACCACATCTTGGCAATAGTGACATCAATCAATTGAGCTCACCCTTGGGGTTGTACTCATTTTTCCTATGTCTGATATGCTGAAATAAACATTCATAACGAGTTCTTTCATTGGACACAAAATGAATCAACAAGATAATGAAGAAGACAAGACAATATTATATTTTTACTTCATATAAGTCCCAAGTATGATATGTAAACTCCTAAGCTAAACATGGGGATTTTCGAGATGGAGCAGGATATATTTAATTTATTTTCCCTCTCTCCCCTATCATGCATGCCCTAAACCATGTTAGGGATTCATCATGAGGTTGGAAGAGGCTTGTGAATGATTTGTTTATGTGGGGATGTGAAAGTTTGGGGTTGCAAAGAAGAGGTGTGAGGTGCCTCCGGTTAATAGTGTGGGAAGTTGGTGGTGTATACTGCATTCTCTGGTTAGATCTAACCCTTTGTCTAATGTGGCAGATGGATCTAGTTCCTATCATATGGGATATCCTTTGGTGCTTCTGGATTCTATAGTAGCTCGAAATCTGTGTGTCTTGGTGCATGGATTTGGCTTGAGAGGGGTTAATATGCTTGAGTATCTTTTTGGGTTGTGACTAATTTGTTCTAGTATGTGGGTTACAACCAGTTTATGCAAGTGATGACTTAGCTTCTCCTACGAGTTTTTTTTAACCTAATGTCACTGCTTGTTGTAGGGATTTGAATCTACATGTGCCCATGATTGTAACCTAATGTTAAATCCACCTCCAACATGAGTGCTCAAGGGTATGATGTAACTAAAGGATATTGACCCCTAGATTACTCATAGGACCAAGCACTATTGTGCTAGCTATGATTTCCTTTTATGGTGGTTTGACACTGTGACCTAGCTAGGGTTTTGTTGATGCTCATGGTAGATCCGTGATCCTTGTGTAGCTTGATGGTTAGATTAGATGGTTCTCCTAGTCCTTCAATCCTTGATATGTTGGTTCCAACTTACTTTACGAAAGTGCATGGTTTTAATACTTATGATGTTTTATGTAGCCTCAAAGAGTGTGTCTATCCCACCTACCCTATTGGTAGCACTTGGGGGATTGTTTCTCTTCTAGCTTATGCTACTCCCTTACAAACGATGCTAGTGATTTGTAAAGGGGTGTTCTCCCTTGGGTGCTAGTGATTTGTAAAGGAACATTATCTAGTCTATAATGACATTACTTAAGATATGGTAATTGATGTTTGTTCCATGTGTTAGGTTTTTCCTACCTACTTATGTTTGTAGAGATTTTATTTTGTGAAATACCTTTTTGATAATAAAATTTTTTAATAGAGTTTAAAGGAATCATTTTCCAAAAAGTATAATACACTTGCTTCTATGGGATGATATGAGAATTGCATTATCCCATTATCTTAAGTTGTGTATGCACTTGACATCCGTGAAGACCCCACAATATTCCCCATTGTTGTAGTAAGAGAGGATTAACTATAACTTGAAAGCTTAATCATTGGATCTTATTGTAAAAATAAAACACATCCACTTCAAATCTTCAATATTGACACATTTCATGGCATGTTAATAAAGGGTCGTGTATACAGTGATGTCATAAATTGTATTACCCTTGCCATAACAATTATACATAATTTCTCACCCTAGATTTTTAGGTGAATGAAGATATATTCGAAATAATAAATCTAGATGTATTTCTCACGCTAAATTTTAAGGTGGATGAACGTATATTTGGAATAATAAATTTAGATGTTAAAATGTTTCTCATGAATGAAGAAGTTCTAAGCATTAATAATTGTTTACATAAGCATTAATAATTGTGTACATAATTATGGTATCTTTAGTAATCTTTTGGTGAACGTGTTATAAGTGAACTTATATGATGTGTAGCTTGTTAAATAAAATCATTAGTCAGAGCAAAATATTTTTGGTGAACGTGTTATAATTTTGGTGAATTTAGATGATATTGTTCTTATGGGTATGATTGTTAATATTGATAAGACTAAGGTTATGATTATTAAATCCAATAAGATCACTTATGATACCTTCGTATATGACAACAACAACTTGGAGGAAGTTACTTCATACAAATATCTTGGAATTGATATTCACCACAAGCTCAATTGGAATTATAACATTGAAAAAATGATTATTGGGGGATGGAAAGCTTATTATGGGCTTGAAAACAATTATAAATCAGTCGATATTTGGATTTGGGATAAGAATAAACTCCTCATTGAGACTCTCGTTACACCTGTTATTCTTTATGGATATGAAGTCTGGGGCCATAGTATCTCTCGTGAATCCTGGAGAAAGATAGAGCAAATACAAAAGAATTTTATAACCTATAATCTCAAAACTAAAGGAAATACACCCTATCCCATCCTCCTCTTAGAAACAAGCCTCTCCCCCATTGAGAGCACGACTATGACTAGATACCTAATGTATAAGAACAAGTTAAACAACATGGAAGACAAGAGGCTTGCTAAAATTGCTTCAAAATCGAGTCGTAACCACCATCAAATCAAGCTAGGATGGCATAAAGATGCCCAGTCTTGGATAAATATTGGGGAATCAAGGAAGACACCATTTTGCAAAATAAAGATACTATTAAAAATACCATCAAACCAAAATTTAAGGAGAAAATGTGGTGTGATAAAGAGTTAGAGGAATAAATAAAATTTAGGTATTATAAGGATGTAATCAACCCTGATCTAGAAGATCAAAATTATCTATCTATTTTGAGAAGTGTAAAGAAAAAAATAAGCATTGCTAAGATAAGAACAAATTCTTACAAGCTCCATACTAGTGAAACTGGGCATTGGTCAATTCCTAAAATACCATAAGATGAAAACCACTTTCTCTTAGATTGTCCAACCTATACCCATATTAGATCTCATTTTCAAAATATTTGTCACACTACCAACCTTCCTAACCTATTAACTCAACAAAACTATGGTGATCTTGGAAAGCTTCTCTTAATGCTTTTCAAGCACAAAAACAAAATTCTAAAGAATCGCAAATAATCACTTACCCTCTTAAGGTCTGATAGACCAATTCGGTATTAGTGGACGTTAATCATCATCATTAAATGAACTTATATGATGTGTGAATTGTTAAATAAAATCAAATAATTATTAAGAGCAAAATAAATTTGGTGTAATTATTATTATTTTTTTTTAACAGAAACTGGGCAAAAATTATATTAAAAAACTGCGAGGAAACGCAGGAAGAGCACATAGTCTGTGTTACAAGAGTTTCAAAATTCAAAATTCACTCCCCTGTATTCTCCAAGTAGGAAGTGAAGAGCAGGGGTAGTGCTTACTAAAACGCTAAAGCCTGTTTGAGTTGCAATGGTGAAAACCATGCAAAAAGATCCTAGAAATAACATAAAAAAACACTGCATACACTTAGATTTTGTTTTGATCCGATGCAAGGAATTCTTCCTCTGTTGGAGGCCACAGGTTGAGGTCCATTCGCGGGCGTGATTCTATTGAGGAGGCCTCATTGGAGATGAAAGTATTCAGAGAGGCTGTGGGCGACGCAGGTCCAGCTACAAATTGGAGTGCCTCTATCTGTTGTCGTAAAGCTTCACACTCATCCCTATTTCTTTGTTGCTCACCCCTGTGCTGGATGGTAATATCTGTAATGGATAAAACTTGTGTTGAAAGAGCCTTGGGATACAATTGAATATTCTGCACTGTGCTTACCAGCTTGTTGTGCTCTTGCACTGAAACCGTTCTCTGATTTTGCCTGTTCATCTTGCCTAAAGTCCTTGCATTATCTGGCTGAATTTCCTAGGTATCAGTGCTTAGATGAGGAGTGAATGCTACTTTGTTCTACTTAGGAATGAGAATACCAATGAGATGCGCCACTCCTTCTATGATATGCTCCATCACCCTTGTTTGATTCATAAAACATAACCAATTTCCCAAAATTAGCCATGAGTTGCAAGCATGCTCGCGACTGATGTTGGTACCCTTTGCATTGCCTGAAATTAATGCACAGTATGCTCTGAACGTCATGATGAATATGCTCGTCTCACTCCAATCTTCACTTCCACACACAGGAGATTCCAAAGGGACTTTGAAATGACTTCCCAAGTCGAGGGAGATGAAGATAAGGTGCCACAAGACACGCGCTGAGGTGAGGGGGAGGGTGCCTAGGTGTCAAGAGGTAATGTGGGATAGCTGTTGGGAGTTGAAATGACACGCATTGTGGTGAGGGAGTGGGTGGCTAGGTGTCATTGACAGAGGGAACATGACATAGACCAAGGCCCATTTAGCCACAACACGATGAGTGGGAAGAGGTGTTGACTGCGAGGAGTCAAAAGTCATGGGATGGGCTTGTAAAGAGTAAGTTCGTTAACCACTAACAAGCCTTGCTCCAGGTCAATTTCCAGATTTGCTTGGGCGTCGACCAACTGATTATTTCGTCGGAGGACATGAAAGAAGGAGATATTTTGGAAAAGATTGAGTGTTGTCGAAATTCGTTGGAGAATGGATTTTAAGTGGAGATTTGGGGGGTGGGACCCTTTGCATACATGACCTATGATTATCTTGGAGTCCCCAATCACTAAGAGGGAGTGAATGTTCAGGATTTTGGCGAGATGGAGGCCTTGGTATAGAGCATAGGCTTCATCTTGATTATTAGTTGCGATGCCCAGATTCCAATGAAAAGAGAGCACTTGAATTCCTCGTGGGCATACGATGACCCCTCCCACTTCTGCCATCTCGGGGTTTCCTTTTGAGTCTCCGTCAAAGTAGAGAATGTGGGTTTGTTGCTCAATGCACCAGTGTAGGTACTCAGTGTCTTCATGAAGCTGCTGAGTGGATCTAGAGGGAGAGGGGGAATGAATAGTGGAAGAAAGGGAGGGGAAGAAAGAGTAGATCCAGTCAGATTCTACGGTGAAGGTGGGGGTGAAAAAGAAGGTTTTGGGCTTGGAAAGAAAGAACTTAGCTAGGATGCCTATGACTTTTTTAGCTATGAGATCAGGGGGAGAACAAAGATTAGAGAAGATGATTCTATTTCTGGCGAGCCAAATTTTCTAGCAAATGTACTTGGGTAAGGCTTTGAAGAGCAGGTTATTCTTGAAGGAGCCCCGATATAGGGAAGTCCAATCTGAAAGGATTTCTCTAGGTTGGGTCGACCATTTGATTCTCGAGTGGAGTCTTTGGAGAGTTGTTTTCCACACTGTGATAGCAAAAGGGAAAAGAAGAAATATGTGTTGAGAGGTTTCCAGTGCCTTGCCACAGAGCTCACATCTGAAGGGCCTATGGATGTTTCTTTTAAGAATATTTTCTCATGTCAACAGTTTTCCATGAGCCATTATCTAGCAAAAGGAATTGACCTTGGGTGGACTATCATTGGTCCAAAGAAAATTACAGAGTTTATCCTTTGGAGGGAGATTCAATTGGGAGAGAATTTGTGAATATCCTTGCTTAACAGAGTATATGCCATTCCCCCATCCTCTCTGATATTTTAGCATGGTATGTATGGGGGTGCAACCTCTTAGAACAATTTGTAACTGATGTGATGTGTCTTGGAGATTTCCTGGTAGATTTTGTAGATTCCATCCTATCCATTCTCCCATGTCTGCACTCCAGGAGGAGATATCTGAGATATATTTTTTGCCTTGCAAGTCGAGCCAATTGATGAGTGGTCGTAGATGCATGTGCTACCAGAGAGGTTGCTTACCCATGATGTTATCTACCCCTATAAGAATCTTTCGACCATTTATAGGGATCCAGGTGATATGACTTTGTATGAGAGGGATGGAGGCAGAAAGAAGCTTCCCTATTGGTGATCCACTGTCCAAGGAGTGGTGCTGATCTAAAAATATGAGCCTGTCCCCAACTAGATATTTTTTTAAAAGGATTTGCTTCCACCAATCATTTCTTCTTGAAACAAGGTTCCAGAGAATTTTTGCTCCCATTGCCAAGTTGGAAAGGGTAGGATATTTGATGCCCAAAACTCCGTTTTCCTTAGGATGCTTTACAATATCCCACTTTATTAGATGGAAGATTTTTGTGTCTGATTTCCCTCCTTCCTAGAGAAAGTGTCGAAGGAGCCTAGAGATTGAAGATTTAACATTCTGAGGAGCAAGCAGAGAGGAGAATTGAAATATGGGGAGAGCAGAGAGAACTGATTTTATTAGCATAGTACGACCCGCCAAATTGAGCCAAAAGGCTCCCCAATGGTCCAACTTGTTTTTGATCTTGTCGAGAATTTGATTCGAATCTGAATTTGGAAGAGATTTGAGACAAATTGGGATGCCAAGGTATTTGAAGGTTTTCCATTTTTCAATAAGAGGAAAATGAAAGATGGTTGCTATTAGGTGAGTAGTTCTTATGGGAGTGTTCCAAGCATAAACATTGGATTTGTCGCTATTTATGAGAGCTCCCGAGGCTTGGGTGAAATTTTCCAATGCAGTTTTGAATCTCTTAGCCATGACAATGGACGCGCCTCTAATGAGGAGAGTGTCATCAAAAAATTGAGAGTGATTTATTCTCTTCACTCCTCGGGCTATTTTGATGTCAGGAATGGCTTTGGAGGTTCGGTCCTTTTCCAGTTGCCTACCGAGGGTTTCTTCCATGATTATGTAGAGGAGGAGGGAAAGTGGACAACCTTGCCTTATCCCCCTGGAGCTTTTGAAGAAGCTTGTTGGACGTCCATTGACCACAGGAGCTATCCAAGGCGTGGAGACACAAGCTGAGATCCAAGCTATGAATTTTGAGCTAAAACCAAATTTCTTCAAAAGTGCAAACAAAAAGGTGTGCCTTACCCTATCAAAAGCGCTGGCCATATCAATTTTAATAATCCTTCCTTGGTCTCCTCAGTCCCTGCTGGAGTGTATGGCTTCTTGAACCAATATGATTTTGTCAATCATTTGTCTTTTTTCGACAAAGCCACTTTGATATGGAGAGATGAGCTTATGCAAGAGAGCCTTGATTCTATTGGTTATGACTTTAGTAATGAGTTTATAGGAGACATTGCATAAGGAAATGGGTCTAAATCTAGAGAAGGAGGAAGGGTTGGAATCTTTTGGAATAAGGGCTAAAAAAGTGGAATTTATACTGCCCCCCAACTTTGTAGATTTCTGAACATACTGGATCATCCTCAAGAGATCTCTTTTAATTATTTTCCAACATTTTTGATAAAAATGAGCACTGAAGCCATCTGGTCCTGGGGCTTTGTTTGGGTGGAGTTGGAACAAGGCCTCATGGATTTCTTTTTCTGTAACTTCTTGATTTATCTTGGAGTTATCCTCTTGGTTGACAAGGTTCAGTATGTTTAGCAATAGATCCTCTTGTATGTTGAGATCTACAATGTCATCCTTAGTTAGAAGAAATTCAAAATGAAGTTTGGCTTCTGATTGTATTTGGTGGAAGTCATCTATTTTTGTTCCATCTCCTTTTGTGATCTCCTTCACCTTGTTCCTCCAGAGTCGAGCTTTGGTTTGTCTCTGAAAGAATCTTGTGTTTCTGTCTCCTAAGTTTAGCAAGAGACTCCGAGATTTGAGCCTCCAAGTTTCCTCTTCCTCATGTAGTATTTTTTGATATTCAATGAATTCTTGCTGCTCTTTTAGAAGAAGAGAGTGAGTGGTAGGTCCCTCTTCCATTGCCAATCTGTTTTCTTCCATTTCCTTAATTTTCCTGTTTTTTGTTTCCTGTTCTTTTTCTTTGATGCTTTTCACCCAGTGTTTGAGGGCCGTTTTGACTCTTTTTAATTTCTATTCCCAGATGTCGTTTGGAGAGCCTTGAATCCAACTATTCCAGGCATCTGAGACATTATCAAAAAATATTGGGTCTAAGATCCACAGGGGGTTGAATCTGAAGGGGATGGGGCCAAGATTATCAGGGGGGAAAGGGTAGCAGAGACCAGTCTGTGATCAGAACCAATCCAAGGTAGAATGTGAGAGGAGGGTAAAAAGGATTCGTCAAGGAAGGAGTTTCTTAAGAGAAACCGATCCAGGCAAGTAGTGATGTGCCCCGACCCTAGTCTTCTGTTTGACCAAGTGAAGCGGTCGTTAGAGGGATTTATGTTGAGTACATGAAAGGATGATATAAGATCCTCGAGATGCTCACGAGTGGGGTCCTGTAATCGAGAGCCCCCTTTTTTTTCCTTAGGGTGGAGGGTAGTGTTGAGGTCTCCAACTATTATGGGATATTTGAGGTCAAGACTGTCTTGAAGGTTTTGAAGGGAGGACCAACAGTCAAATTTTTCTTGATAAATTGCAGGCATATATACATTAATAACAGTTAGAATTTTACCTATTGGTATATGTAGAAGTTAATTTTTAATCCAGTGCATCATAGAATTCCAAGATTGGAGAGAGAAGATATTGGGAATCCATAGGGTGAAGATTCCCCCTAATGCTCCTCTTGCGCTGATTGCCATGCCTTTGCATGCTCGCCAGATGTAGCTACTATCCTAAAGGATATCAATATTCTTCGTTTTTGTCTCCTGGAGCAGAAGGACATGAGGGTTTTCTGCTTTAATTAGATCATGTACTAGCGAGAGCTTGTGTTGGCTCCCTAGTCCTTTGCAATTCCAGGAGATTGCTTTTATCATTTAGAAGGCTTGGGGTTTTCCCCTTTATGGGGGTTGGATCCACTCTGATTCTTGGTCTGCCTTGTTTCTTTCCTAGTATGTTGATCCAAAGTTGTTTTCTTCCCAAGTTCAATTTACTTTCTGGTCGAAGCTTCCCTTTTGTGCAGGTTTGACTTCCTTTCGACTTTTCTGATGGGGGAAGCATGGGTATTTGAATCAGAATCTTCTTCCGAGCTTTGTTCCGAATCTTCATCCTCAGGAAGAGAATACAAGTGAGAGGGCGAAGGCGGCGCGGAGGGAGGGATAGGAGTCTCGGGGGGATGCATTAGAGGGGAGGGAGGCGGAGGGGTGATCTGCGGTTGCAGGGGGGGCGACTCCTCTCGGGGTGGCTCTTGGGTCGATATCAGGATGGAAGTATCAAGATATTGGGAGATGTTAGGAGGGGGAGGCATGGGGATGACTATGGGATTCAGGATGTGTCTCTGCTGCTTTTTCCTTTTGGGTTGCTGCCACTGTTCAGATTCTTCAGTCAGAATTTCAGGAGGGGATTTAGGACAATGTTTCGCAAAATGACCATACTCATGACAGATTTTGCATTTGAAAGGCATTTGTTCATAATCAACTTGTTGCAGATAGTTCCATTTATCCAAGGTGAGATTAATAGCTTAAGTAAGACCTTTTTCTAGATCCACTTCTACACAGATGCGCGCACAGGCTTGAAGGCCATCTTTAGGTTCTGCTCGATCTATGAACTTCCCAAGTGTATTTCCAATGGGACTGCATTAGGAATATCATTCTCGGGGTTAAAATCCGAGGTCCAGCTATTGAGATACATACCTCTAGAGCCCATAAAGTACGATCCACTTCTAAAGATGAGATCTCTATTTGATTTATCTTCAAAGAGAAAAGCAAAGAAGCCTCTTCCGCATAGAAAATATGAGAGGTTTCCTTTCAGGTGGGGTTTCCAGTTCTTGTCGATCCAAATCGCCATAGCCAATGGAGAGGGCCATATTCCTGTAAACTGCTTGATGAGTGCCTGTTCTACAAATTTGAGGGTGAGAGTTCTGGAGCTTCCTTGGATCTGAAACGAGGGGATTTGATCCAACTTTTTCACAAACTTTAGAGGGGTTTATTTGTTCATCTTGGGCAGCGAGGCGATGAGGGAGGCAAAAGCTGCAACATCCTTGGCAGAGACTAAGGGAGAGGGAGGCGGTTGGGAGACGGGGGGCCTCGAGGCCCCTCCTGGGGAGGGGGGCATGTGTGATGGGAGAGAGGGAGGTCAGGGCATCAAGTCCAGAGCATTGGATGAATCGTGAAATTTGAGTTTTTTCATAGTGGTATTACATGTTCTTTGAGGATTTCCTTTGTTGAGATACTACAAACTGAGAATTTCATTTAAAATTCTTCCATAAATTTGGTGTAATTATTAATAAATGTTCATTAAACATTAATTTTCAAATATATTTGATAAATTGAAATTTACAAATATTATATTATTATAAATTTTCATTAACACTTGTCCTCAAATATAATTGATAAATGCAAATTTAAAAATATTATATTATAATAATAGTATTAATCTATTTTTAAGGTCACGACTAAGCCATACACCAAATTGGTGTATGAGACCCCCTCCACCCAACGATTTTACTGGTAAAGTCTATGGAGGTATACATACCCTACCCCCCTTTGGATTTGAACATGTGACCTCTTAGGAGGAAACACGTGTTCTTAACCATTAGGCCCACTCAAGTTGTTCTACACTAATCTCTAATAATATAATTGATAAATTTAAATGTAAATTATTATATTATTGTTTAAATTTTTTGGATACACAATTTTAAAAGAGAATTGAACCTAAGTAGGGAGGATAACAATCATTTCTCCCAACCACCCAAACTAAACCCAATTANTAAGTCCAAAATTATTTTAATGATTATGTATTTACATAATCATCATAAGTCCCACTTATAATTGACTTATAATTACTAAAAAATTATCTTAGCTATACTAATTCCTACTTATCAATCAACCTATTTAATAGGATTAAAATATTAAGTATGTTATTCAAAGATGATGACGATGGATTAAAATATTAAATATATTATTAAAAAAATTCAACTAAATTCATTATTAAATTGATGATGATGATACAATTAAAATATTAAATATATTATTCAAAGTCTTTCAAATAAATTCATTATTAAATTATTATTCAAAGTTTTTCAAATAAATTCATTATTAAATTATTGATGATACGCATAAATTCATTATTAAATATATTAAAATGATGATGATGACCACCGCGATAGGATTACAATATTAAGTATATCATTCAAAGACGATGATGATGATAGATTAAAATACTAGCAAAACCACATAATTGTGGCTGATCAACGCCGAAAGGTTGATAAGATGAAAATAATCCTTAAATGAATATATTAAATTTTATTATTGATTAACAAATAAACGGTTGAGCTTCATTTATCTGGTGTTAATATTTTAATTTTTGTTAATCACTTAGGTGGCAATCAATTAGCTATCAAAGTAATTTTTAAATATGATTAGGTAAATGTAAACAAGTAAACACATAAACAGATGTCTTTATAATAGCTAGAAAGTTAATGATTGAAATCACAGCCATTTATTTTGTGTGACTACTAAGAATATTCCAGCCATATTTAATCCTGTCCATAGAAAACTTATTAAGCACTAAACCCCTATTAAATCTGCCCATTGTCAATAGGTATACGCCTTTCGGCGTAATTAAATATATTATTCAAAGTTTTCCAACTAAATTCAGAAATTCATTATTAAATATATTAAAATGATGATTACCACAACGGATTACAATATTAAGTATATTATTCAAAGACGACGATGATGATCGAATGAAATATTAAATATACTATTCAACTAGCACATCCGCTAACTTGCGGCTGGTGAACGCCGAAAGAGTTACGGCCGATAAAAAAATTCTCATTTTAAAATAAAACCCAGCCAGATAATGAAATTCTAACTGAGTCAGATAATTAAACTCTGAAGAATTCCAAAAGTTAATCATTTAAACGTGGCAATCATATGATGTTACAGTAATTTCTTAATATGATTAGGTAAATGTTAAAAAGTAAACATGGTAACAAATGCATTTATAAATGAAAAGAAGTTATCAACAATAAATCTGATCCATTGATTTTGGAGGACGACTAAGAATATACCAGCATCTTCAATGCATAACCATCATATTAGAATTTAAGATTAAAAGATCATTAATTGTGCCCATCTCCAATAGGTATACGCCTTTCGGCGTAAATATTTTCAACTAAATTTGTTATTAAATTGATGATGATGATCATGACAGTAAAATATTAAATATATTATTCAAAGTCTTTGAGCTAAATTTGTTATTAAAATTATTGATGATATGAAGAAATTCAATATTAAATCTATTAAAATGATGATGATGACGACAACATGAGGAAGGGGAGGAATAGGACAATGGGGATGACAAACTTATAATTCTTGTGTATCAGTTAACATATTTAATATGATTAAGATATTAAATATATTATTTAAAGACTTTCAACTATAATTATTATTAAATATATTAAAAATCAATTTTCGATGATGATGGAGGTGATGGTGATTAACATCCATTGAGAATGAATTTGATCTATTGGACCTCCATAAAGGTAAATAATTACTTGTTTTGCTTTAAAATCATTTTTGTGCTTGAAAAGCTTTAAGAGAAGCGGTCCTAAATCACCATAGATTTAATGAGTTAAAATGTTAGGAAAGTTGGTATTGTAACAAATGTTTTGAAATTGTGATTTAATGTGAATGCATGTAGGACATTCTAAGAGAAATTGTTTTTCATCTTAAACCCTCTTAATGTCATGAAGATGTGAAGATGACAAAATGTTTTCACCCACAACATTTTAGGAATTGTCCAACACATTGTTTCACTATGGAGCTTGTGAGAGTTTGTTCATATTTTAATAATGTTGGTTTTCTTCTTTATGGTAGTCAAAACAAAGAGATGTATCCTCTCTTTGTTTGCCTTCCTCTCTTTGTTTCACTATGGAGCTTGTGAGAGTTTGTTCATATTTTAAGAAGTTTTCCTTCCCTTGCAAACTTTGAAGTTGGTGGAGGGTTTTCAGAGGAGGTAAGGATAAGATGGCCTCAACCTTTAAAGGATCAACCCTAATCCCATTGTGGAAGACAATGAAGCCCATAAGTGTTCCGATTTTAACACAGAAAATGCACTTGAGTGGATTCAATCGACTATTGTAGTGGCGAAATCAAAGAAAAATTTCTCTAAGATATTGAATATGATCCTCGTGATGAGTTGAATGAATGGGCAAGTCGTTGAGATAAGGTTCTACAATATGCTTGATATCATGAAAAGCATATGACATGACCCGATGGAAAGTGGCTCCAACATTTTAAGACCAAAGGGGAGCTTACGATAAGAAAATGTTCCCCAACAATAGATGAAAGTTGTTTTGTGCTGGTCAGAGGGGAGTATATCGATGTGATTATAGCCTGAAAATCCATCCATAAATGATTATATGACGCTTCCGACACATTTATCAATAACTTGGTCGATAAAGGGCGTGGGGTAGTTGTCTTTAAGTCAATCCTTCTTTAGGTACCTATAATCAACACAAACTCTAATAGTTCCCTACTTCTTCATGACTAGAACGGTTTTGGATACCTAGTCCATTAATGGTATAGGGTAAATAAATTTATCTTTCAAAAGTTTTTCAACTTCTTCCTTTCTGGTCACAATATTTCAAGGGTGCACTGGGCAAAGTTTTTGTTGGAAAATTTTGACTCCAGGGTAGGTTTTGATCTCATGAACAATGATGGAGGGATCAATACCTGGAATCTCTTCATAACTCCACGCGGAAATGTTGTGAAATTGTTTAAACAAGGTCTCATACGTTGTAATCTTGTTGGGTGAGCAATTCTGGCCAAGTTGAATATATTCCATGACACCGGGTTTCACTGATATGTTGATAGAAGTGGTGAATGCTATATTCCCTAAATTTCGCTCAGAGATAGTGTCCTAAATAAGAATGGGGGATTGAGGGTTTATGACTATATTAGGTGAAACGATGGATTTTATGTTGGTCTCTACTATATCCATATTCGAAAAAAAAGATGATTCATGATGGTAATATTCCCATGGTGACTTGTCTAGGATCATAATCTCCATTATGGACTAATCTGAAGGAAAATTATTTAAGAGAAAATCAAGAGAGGATGGAGAGGAGTCGAGCCAAGACAGTAGAGAGTAAGGATCTGATGCCATAAGATGTTGGTCATCAAAATCTAAAATGAAAGAGGTATATTGAATCACGCCATATGCGGCCTCAATTGGACTAAGTGGCATGATGTCACCTAGTGATTCAAGTTCACCTGGGTTAGGTACTACCCAAGGACCTAACGATTCAGGGGATCATTTCACCATAGCTGAAAACATGTTTATTGTGGCTACTTGATGTGGGAGATCATGGGCATGAAAGGGACAAATTCCATGAGTGAGGAATCTTTGAGGATACCTACCCCCAAACTCTCATACTCGAGATTGGAATGACCCAGGAAAGGGATATTATTAGCATTGTTCTTGTGATATTCGGTGTACAATATTCAAGTTGATTGATAGTGACAATTTTCCCTTGATGAGGGAAATTCAACAGGCGAAAAAACAAAGAGGCAACAACAATCATCACATAAAACCAACTATGACCAAGTAATAAATTATAGTCCAAAGGTGCATGTACCACTTCTACGTCAATAGAAATTGTTTTTCCCCTTATTTCCATGGGTAAAGAGTGTAAAATCACATAGGGTGTGAAGCCACATTCATCAAATGATTTAAGGGTAGTTTGAGACTGGTTGATTTCAGGAGAGATAACGACTCTCCAATAGGAAAAATACATGACACAATTCAAAGCTCCTTTATCTAAAACGATACGATGAATATTTTTCCCATGTATGATGATATGAATTTGAAACACAAGGTGGTGGGAGAGCCTCGGTTTAAAATATTCTAGATTAAACATTCTAATATTTGATTCCTCTGGATCCACAGCTCGAATGGATGACAACATGGTTCTACGTTGACTGGGACAGTTCTGTAGAACTTTGAGCGTTGACATGGCACAAGGTGCCTGATATGAAATTTATGCTTAGAAATTTGCACACTTCGATTTAATCAAGACCTTTTCTAACAATGCATGTGCATATATAAGAGGTAAAAAATTAAAAAATGAAGAGAAATAGTAGAAAACAAAAAGAAGCAAACCATCAACACATTGAACACTAGAAATTGATAACGGAGTTCGGAAAATTCACCTACGTCTCCAGGCCTAAAATTCAATGCTTAAAAATATGCATCAAAATTACATCATTTAGGTATCTGACCAATTCATTTGTATTTCTCTCTGTCTCAGGAACTTGACGCAACAGACAAAACTGAAAAAGGTGGAGTAGAACTCCTAGAAATTGCCTCCAAAGCTCAACTACTCTTTTGGCTTCATTGCATAAGACAACTTGGCCATTGCAAATTCTTCTTCAATTTTCTCCAAGCTACTTTCTGCCTGTTTAAAACTCCACAATGGTTTGGTTTATATAGCCATGAGGTAGAGGGCTCAAATCCCAACAACCCACCTCTTGTGGCACTCAATTTGTGCCAATATCCACCAAGATATGGCCAAAAAATCATTAAAATCAGCAAAACTCTTTTAATATGCCAAACTATAGGGTAAAAAACCCACTTGGAAAACATTTCAGGGCACAACCCCCTATCTTCGGGCTCCAAGTCACATGGGACAATCCATGTTTCCACATGTTGGCGCGCCCCTGGTCCTTATCCCCTTAACTTTGACCCTTGGTCATTGGCATGGCCATATGACCATCGCCCTAGCTCCCACACGCCCTTATAATCGTTTTAGCTCCTGGTCTTTAGTCTTTGGTTGGTCAAGGATGGTCCTTGCCGACCCGGGCCTATCCCAAACAAACTTCCACCATAAACACAAAAATTATATGTTCGATATGGTTTATCAAGCACCACCCTAGCCCGATCGGTTCGCCCCCTTCCACGAATTCGTTAGCGCCCATGGAGGTTAGGGGTTCGAATTCCCCCGGAGGCCATAACAAATTTTTAAACTAGTTGACATTGGAAAAATTTGGGATGCCACATGGTGCCCTCTGATTGGGCCGCGTGTCACCCTGTGATTGAATCGTACCACACAGTAACCAACACAGTCAGTTTCCCAGTCAACACTGGCATGTCGTTGTCATACCTACCACATCACTACCATACCTGCCATGTGTCACAATCAGATGATGCCACATCATCACCATATTTACCATGTGTCATGCTGCCACTGGTGCCACATCACGTACGTACTGCCACGTGTCATGTCTATACAGTGCCACGTGTCAAATTTTTATTGGTCCAAATCAACCCCTAAAAATTCCAAAAATGACTTCCACGTGGCACATCCTAGTGCTGCCACGTGTCTTGCTGACATCATCATGATGTCATGCTAAAATCATATGCCACATGTCCCGCTGACGTCATAAGTACAGACTACTGACTTTGAATTTGACTTTTTCCAATTTGACCTGAACTTCAGATCATGATAACTTCGCCATACAGAGTCCATTTTCGGAAAATAATATATACTGTCGGAATCAGCACAATGAGCCCTACACAATGGCGTTGGTTTCGTTCAAATCCGAGAACTTCATTTTTTTGGCCTTTTTGAATCCATTTGGATCACACCTCCCCACTAAGACCTTTTGGTCCTCCAAAAGGGTATTACATCAATTGACCACATCATTACATCAATCGACTAAGCAAAAAATAGCCTAGACTCAACAAAACATTAACTAGACCCAATAAGTGATTTCATAAATAAAATCACTTTTATTACATCAAGTAGATGGACAATGACTCGATGAAAAATTTACATGTGGGGCATAAAATCTACCCAGTTCTAAGCAGATGACCCATCTCCTGCTGATGGAGTTTCGAGGTCGTTCTTCTGCTCTTTTGTAATATCCTTCTTCTACTTTGTCCCTTCAGACTTTTTGAAGCATCTCAACTCTAGATGCAACTTCCAACAACTATCTTCACAATGCCCATTCCTTTGAAAATGTGAGAAATAATTTCATGCTCGGATGAATTTGATGAAGCCTTTCCCAGACTGAGCTGAATCCCCATTGGATTTCTCTGACTGTTGTCTTAGCTATGCTGAATTCACACGCAGATTCTTCTTGACTTGCATTGTTGCATCATCTTGTTTTGGCGTAATCCTTGTCGCCATGATCATTTTTCCATATACCTTTTGCTTCCATCATTTTGCAACACAATGGTTATGACTACCACAAAATGTGCATGGAATTTTTATTCTGATAATTTCCATGACCCTAGCATGTTTATCATTAAAGGTAGGTGAAGGAGATTTATACCTTTCGACCCTTTTACCTTTCTTTCGCAACTCACTGTTTGCGTCACTGTTGGCTTGAGCTTCTTTCTTTCCTTGATGAGTTCGAAACCATACTGGTGTCAGTTCTAGATGTCACTCCCAACAATGCTCAACATCATGTCTGAAATTCTAACAATGTATACAACAAACCATTGGTTTGTTTTCATTAGTAGACTCTTTGACATATCCCAATCCTTCATCGAGTGGTCTCTTTTGCACCTCGATAGGCTTAGCTCTTCCTTGGCCATGCTTTCCAAGACCTTGTCACTTCCTGTATCCAAACTTGGATAGCATATTCATACCAATTCCTTTGGTATGTTTTTCAAATGTGACAATATCCCGATTTCCTGACTCCACTTCCTGATCAACTACATGATAAGCTAGAGTATATTGAGTACTTTCCACTGGCGGGGAAAATTTTCCAATGGCCTCTCCTACTGACTGATCCTAAACTGAAGTAGTAGGAGTATACGAATACTCCTCATCGGATTGCCTACAGAATGGATTAATTCCACCATACCTGATAGGACTCGGGATTCTAATAGAAGGACTTCTTCCAATTGGCCTTTCTTCTGTTGCTAACACCATTGTTCGCAACCTTTCCCTGTCTTCCTCAAGGATTTGCACCAATCTTCGGAACTCAACATTTTCTCGTTAAATCTGTTGATTTATCTCCTCAAGTTCTTGGATTCTATCTCTCTTCAATCTTTTCCCCATGCTTATTCACAATTCCTGCAATAGTCAACCTGCTCTGATACCACTTGATTTGAAATCTGTGCTTAGCAATTTGCATTCTGACTTCGATTTAATCAAGACCTTTTCTGAAAATGCATGTGCATATATAAGCAATAAAAACTTAAAAAATGAATACAAATAGTAGAAAACAAAAATAATAAAACCATCAACATATTGAACACCAGAAGTTGATAACGGAGTTCGAAAAATTCACCTACGTCTCCGGGCCTTTGTCTTCAGTGGGGGAGGCCTTTTTATTAAAATTCAATGCTTAAAAATTTGCATACAAATTACATCATTTAGGTCTCTGACCGATTCAACTATATTCTACTTTGTATCAGGAACCTGACGCAACAAACAACACTGAAAAAGGTGGAGTAGAACTCCCAGAAATTGCCTCCAAAGCTCAGCTACTCTTTTGGCTTCACTGCATAAGACAACTTGGCCTTCACAAATTTTTCTTCAATTTTTTCTAAGCTACTTGTTTCCTCCTTAAACATACACAATGGCTTGGTTTATATATCCATGAGGTAGAGGGATCAAATCCCAACAACCCACCTCTTGTGGCACCCAATTTGGGCCAATATCAACCCAGATATGGCAAAAAAACCATTAAAATCAACAAAAATCTTTTAAAATTCCAAACTATAGTGTAAAAAACCCACTTGGAAAAAATTTCAAGGTGCAGCCCCCTATCTTTGGGCTCCAAGTCACATGGGATAGTCCATGTGTCCACAGGATGGCGCACCCCTGGTCGTTAGCCCCTTAACATCGACCCTTGGTCGTTGGCATGGCCATATGGCAATCACCCTAGCTCCCACATGCCCTTATAACCGTTGTAGCTCTTGATCTTTATCCCCTGGTCGGTTAGGGATGTCCCCCGTTGACCAAGGCCTATCCAAAACAAACTTCCACTGTAAAAACAAAAGGTATATGTGCCATGTGTTTTAACAAGAACCACCCTAGCCCAATCATTCCGCCCCTTTCCATGAAGTCATTAGCGCCCACAAAGGTCAAGGGTTTGAGTTCCCCTAGAATCCATAACAAATTTTTAAACTAGTTGACATTGGAAAAATTTGGGATGCCACGTGGCACCCTATGATTGGGCCACTTGTCACCCTGTGATTGGATTGTACCACACAGTCAGCTACCCAATCAACACTATTATGTCATTGTCATACCTGCCATGTCACTACCATACCTGCCACATGTCGCAATCAGATGATGCCACATAATCAATGTACCTACCACATGTCACAATCAAATGATGCCACGTAATCATCGTACCTGCCACATGTCACAATTGGATGATGCCACATCATTGCCATACTGAGCATGTGTCATGATTCCACTGGTTCCATGTCACATACTGTTGATACTGAGAGGGGGGTGAATCAGTATCAAGTACAATTTAAAAACCTTTTTCAACTTATACTTAAACCATTCAATTATATCCAATGAGCAGTGAACAATAGTATAAGAGTTACACCAATACACCAC
>SNQJ01S0029610.1:1854-25020 GCA_010110895.2 Picea sitchensis | reverse complement strand
AAGTAATACAGGTCATGGCCACCAAACATACACTGTGGATCCATGCCAATATGACTCAAATCTGAACATAGCCACCAAAAATACACTGTGGATCTATGTGTTAAAGATTCAAATTTGAACATAGCCACTCGAAATACAATGTGGATCTATGCAACAGTACAAACTGAATATACTCCAACGCAACCTGAATCTATCAGAAAAGATCCAGGGTATTCATCTCCACCACTCTATAGTACGAATCTAACCATGTGAATACATGTGTCGAAGTCGAACATGGTAGAAACCACTTGATTACCGGTCATTAGTGTATACCTTTAACAAGTGTGAGGGAAATCACCATTAATGTCAATGACTCCCAAGGTACACTAGTATAATCCAACGAATGTGAATTAATGAGCTGAAGTTGAACACTCGGCAGAATCTCTCGATCAGGGGTCAATAATGTAAACCCACTGTCAAAAGTGAGGAAACCTGCCATTGAGGCATGCAAGTTCCAAGGTACCAATTGGTTTCTAAGTTTGATTCCTGGATAGTGAGTTGAATTCGACAAGAAAATACTCGTCACAGGAGGGCCTTAATGTATCCCACATCAATGACACGAAACGGGTAAAAAGATTTGATGTAGATTAGAGTAACCAGTAACACAGGACTGACTCAGGGATGACCGACACAATAGAAGGCTTAAGGACTATATAAATGGCTGACACAACAGAAGGATTTCCGGGTTGAACTTCTCTTTGAACATATTGACGACATGAAAACTATCTTGGAAATACTAACTCAACAACATGGATCACAGACCAACGAGTAATCTTATAAGGAGTATAATAAAGAGAAGAGTCAAACAATGTTAGAGTTCACAAATAATTTCCATACCTTGCACACCAAGTTGGGTATCAAGGACTCCAAGCGACATCTGGTTCTGAAATATCGTGGGGCTCTACATAGGTACATCCAAACCGAAATGGATTTCCTAAACATCTCATCATTGGGAGCTGCCTATCGATATGCTGTCAAAATTGAGCAGAAATTTAGGCACCATAACAAATGGGAATTCAGGTCTGAAAATATGCAACAACCAAATCACGATAAAGATGGCCCTAATGAACAAACCCTAGACAACCATTCCAATATGTTGGCACTCTGTAATTTTCCCAAGGCTGTGGAGGCAGTCACAGAGGCAACATAAAAACTACTTGGAGTCTTGGATGTAGCCCTCCAAGACTCAGAGAGGGATCTCTTTTTCTGATTTAGATTTGTTTGAGTATGGATCTTAGGCTAGTTATGATAGATTGGTATTTGGTTTTTAAATGGTTTGGTTGGAGCAGGAGAAAAATGGGCAATTGGGCAATGGAGTCACAACTTAATTTAATCAAGGTAGGTTTAACAAGCCAATGTTATAGGGCAAGATAGGAAAATTAAATGGATCCTTATAAATTTGATGCATGGAGGAGACGAATAGGTTTAGAGATCCAATAAAAAACAAAGCAGTGAAGAATTCTTCCTTTGATCTTCAGTAGAAAACATAGAAATTATTCCAAATCCAGTGACAGAGTGTATATTCAAAAAAATTATGTCCTATATCTTATTGGAATAATTAAGAATGTAGAAATCAAAATGATCAAAAGGAAAAGACAAAATATTAGGGGGAAAACTTCACCATTGAAATCAACACAAGAATCGTGTAACAATGCTCTGTATTACTGTAAATTGATCAAAGAGTTCATGTGGGAAATTTTTATCATATCTCCCAATAGGTCCCAATGGAAGCCAATGTTTGCTAACTAGAGCCAACCCTTCATATTTCAAAATCAGAACTATTTATAACTTATTTACAAAGCCCTGTCATAAATGAGCAGGATTTATTCTAATCTAACTGAAATTTAGATTACAAATTATAGGGTTTTTGTGAATCTGTTCGAATTTACGGTGCTAACTTAGTGGAATTTGTTGTGATTTGCCCCGGACTTATGTTACATTGTTTTCATGCCACTGAAATCTGGAAAGGAAATGAAATCATATCCACAACTTCTGCGTAGAATCACCTAATTTTTGCCATCTGTCCTTTGATTTTTTGCCTCCCAGAATTTTGAATAATAGGGTCCAGTGATCTCTTCAATTCTCCCAATATGAGAGGTTTGTGTAAAAAAAGGGGGAGGTTTTTGTATATTATCCTTCACTGAACAAAAACCTCTTTATTTTTTTCCTAATTCATCTCCAGCTCGCCAAAACAGCTCCCGCAAAATCAGGACTGAAACAGTAAAAACTGGAAACCTGAAAAAAGGGGCTGAAAGATGGATTTGATTCTCCCAACTTCTGGCACCTGTGAAAAATATGGAAGAGGTTTTTGTTCTTCAGCCCGTTCTAAGAAAAAAATATCTCTGTTTTTTAAAACTTGTTTCCATTTGCCCGAAATCGGCTTTGGAAGACGACTAGTCAAACTGGCAAAAACAAACGGTTTTTAGTTTTTTGGGAGGGCGATTTTGGAGGGTTGGGTGGTTTACTTGGACCCCCATGAGGTGGTAAGTGGTATTGGGAGGGGTGTCCAAGTTCACCTTGAGGTGACATCTGTCCCTACCAATACCACCAACTCGGACCTCAAGGAGTTGATGGGACGTGAGGGAGGGGGGTGGGGGTCCAAGTTGTACAGGGAAAAACTTAGGATTAGTTTTATTTTTTTAATTTTTATGTTTTGATTTTTGGTTTTTGTTTTCCTTTTAATTTTATTTTTCGTTTGGTTTATTTGTTTTTATATTGTTTCATTTTAATATACGTTTTTTATAATTGTTAAATGTTTTATTTTAACATTTGTTTTATTTAATTTATGTTTTGTGTTTTTTTAATTTATATGTTTAATAGTTTAATTTCTTAGTTAATGTTTTAATTTAATAAAATAACCTAATTATTAACTTACACAAACTAACTTAGTTATTAATTATTAATTAATTAATTTATTATTAACAAGTCTAATCTAACTACTAACCTAATGTTTTTATCCTAAGTTGGTTTATTGCAAATGTAGGGACGAAAATGGTGAAGGGGTGCATAAGTGAAGGATGAGGGAATGAAGGGTGCAACAAGGTGACAAAGGATCAGGTAGGGTGATGAAGGATCAAGTGAAATAGATGTAGGGGAAAATGGAATTAACATATTCCAACAAGCCATGTGTCTTCATCACGGGGGAAACACCAACATAAGATGAAGAATCAGGTTACCTATAATTATAGGACCCCAACATAGGCTCCACCCGGGGATGGTAGCTCTTTCAGGAGGCGTCAAGAACCACTGAACTCTGAACATGTAGACTGATGCTTTATTTATTGGACTGATCCCAAAATCTTATTCCGCAACCTGTACTTGTTTTGATCTTTCAACTGAAACCAAATCAAAATGAACACTGCTGAAAAAGAGATGCTCGGAATGCTGAGCTTATTCACACCCTCCTATCCTAATCTACTGCAATCATTGCTCAATTAGGTAATGGAAAAATGCCAATGAGTCCAATCCAACAGTCGATCCAATAACTTTGTTTTTTCACTGTTTTTAATAAGAACCAGAATTAGAGCTTGCAAAGGCGTTAGTGATTGATTTCCAGTATGATCTTTACAACAGAAACCTCGACAATCTTGAAGAACAAAAGTAATGCCAGAAATAGATTGGGGCTCTGCAGTGAAAAATTTCTCCTTATAGGTAACTACAGGATCAAGGTAGAACTGACATGTTCCTTGATTTTTAAATTTAGCCATGTCAACAACATGATCTGGCACTGTATCTATGATTTTCACATCCTCATGCAATTTTTGATATGGCTGCAAATTTTCTGCTGAACTTTGAAATGAGACTCCTGCTGAAGCAGACCATGCAACTAATTGCCTAATCATGTCTTGATCATAGCATCTTTTCAGTTCATAGCTAGGCAATGAACCATGACTTTGAAAACACAAGTCATCCAAGAAATCAACTATTGGATCTTGTAGGAACTGAGATGTTTGCTGCATTGGTTCCAATGAAAGTTCCTGACCTTCTGTGTTTTTATCATCCACGACATGATTAAAAATTTTCTTCAAAAATTGAAATGAATCAAATCTTAATGGTATCAAGTTAATTTGGGTTAAATCATACTCTGTCTCGGGCTCTAAACTTTCATCTGGAAATTGAAAATCAATGTATCTCAAGGGCTGCAATTTTGGGTCTAGAACAACTTCCATATCCTCAATGACATATTCAACTGAGTGATCAGAGCATTCTTCATCTTTACTATCAACAATTTGTGTATACTTTTCTCTCAAAATTTGAAATAAAGAGAAACATAAAGGCATAGATCTTTCACTTACTCTGAAATTTGCTGCATTTTCCTCCTTGCTGTCATAATTAATATGCACAGGTTGATTGTTATATTTGAGCTGTAACTGATCTTCTTCCTACCAACAACATGTTGTTGATTTCTTTTAACAGTCAACATCTATTTCAGCCACATAATCATCATCATACTGATCATACTTGGGTATATTATCCAGCTAGGAAATGTTATCGAACATGCACATCATATCCGCTGGTTGTTCCTCTGCATGTTGAGATGGAGTTTCATCTCTGACTGTGTCATGAATCGAATACATGAAATGATCATTTTCCAATCCTTGATACCAAGGTTGAGCTGCAACATGTTTGGGGACAGTGACTCTTTCTTTCTCTGAGATCAATGGGACATGATGCCTTTGAACATCAACTTTTTCTCTTATGCTAATCCTGTGTAGCATTTCTTCCATGGTTTTTGTTAGAATGTCCAGTTTAGCTTTTGAATATTTCAGCTGCTCCTTTTCTTTGTTCTTTTTGTCTTCTACCTCCAACTTTGACCTTTTGATCAACAAATTAGCTTCCACACTAATTGCACTATCCTGCATCTCCTTGAGTGTAGTAGTGTTTCTTTCTCTCAACTGAAATACCATCTCTGGATCAAAGGAATCTGGGTAACGTAAAAGAGCTAAACCAGGAGGTGGTCTTATATAAGCAGGCATGGAATTGTAAACTTGATTGAATTTGGATGAAAAGTGTTGCACTGTCTCTCCTGGTTGTCTTTTCAAATGATTATACTCTTCTAAAATGAGAAAAATATTTCTCTTGATCTCCCATTTACCAAGGAAGACTTCTACAAATTGTTGAAGATTTGGAATGCTGGCAGCTGACAAAGTTTTGAACCATTCCTTAGCCCTTCCTTGCAAAGATAAAGAAAAAATCCTAATGCAGGCATCAACTTCCTCAACCTCAAAAAGGTCAAGAAAGTTCTCAAAATCTTGAATGTGTTTCTCAACACTGATATTACCATGTTCTCCATCAAATATAGGAAGATGTTTGTAATAATTGGCAGGGAAATCATGGAGTATAGGGGGTAAGATAAGAGTCTTGTATCTATCTGTAATATTTATAGTGGTAGGAGTATGCAAAGGGGATGTAAAACTAGGCTTGATCTCTTGAGGTTGCTCAGGTTGACTTTGATCAACATGAGTTTCAACGATATGGTCTTGGCCATGTTCACAAAAAGTGAAGAAATAATTAAAAATGAAACCAATTACATCTTGGATAAAATTCCAACTTAAATACCTGATCTTTTCAGATGGTCTGGTGATCCAGGTGGATATCGGTGGCCACCCACCTTTTCCAAATGGCTCAAAATGACTTTCTGGCAATTTTGGCAATTTACTATTTTTAGTAGGTTTTAACTTCCAGGGCCATTTTGAGGGTCCAAATGAAGGTTTTTCTAGATAGAGTTTCTCAATGATAGATGAAGGAATAATTGAGCCCCAAAAATGAATCTCCTTGACAATACCTTTCCAACAAGCTATCACACGCCTAAAACGGAGATCGTATGCAAAAGTTACGACCCCGGGAAGTTGATGTACTCACTTACCCAAACGGGGCCCACATGTCGAGGTTGCTCAGGTTGACTTTGATCAACATGAGTTTCAACGATATGGTCTTGGCCATGTTCACAAAAAGTGAAGAAATAATTAAAATGAAACCAATTACATCTTTGATAAAGTTCCAACTTAAATACCTGATCTTTTCTGCATGGTCCGGTGATCCAGGGATATCTATAATACCCACCTTTTCCAAATGGCTCAAAATGACTTTCTCGCAATTTTGGCAATTTATTATTTTTTAGTAGGTTTTAACTTCCTGTACATTTTGAGGGGTCCAAATGAAGGATTTTTTCAGATAGGAGTTTCTCAATGATAGATGAAGGAATAATTGAGCCCCAAAAATGAATCTCCTTGATGAATACCTTTTCCAACAAGCTATCATTATCGCTTAAACGGAGATCGTGATGCGTAAAAGTTACGCACTCGAAGTTGTACTAATTTACCCAAACGGGCCCACATGACTTTTGGCGCACTTCATCTCCTAGGTTAGGTTTTGGATGTCTAGACTTTGGAATTCTCGCTTATTGTAAAAGGGCCTTCGTGAGTCTTCATTGTAATCATCTTGCGAATGCAAGTAGTCGCCACATCTCTTCTCGAGATAAGCCGCCACCATTCTAGCCGGTAGTCTTTCACTGTATTTTACAGTCAGACATTTCTCGATTAATAGAAATCATGTATTATCAGATATCCGTTTATGGCTGTATTATATGATACATTTCGCTATTATTGAATATCTAATATCTCTCGCGGCATTTCTTTATTATCTCCGCCTCATTTCATCGAAAATAATCCGATCACAGTATCGAGAAGGCTGCCTTTTGACTGCTTTTAGTGCATGTCCCTGATTAGGTCCGAGTATAGAAAGTTGGGTTCGAGCTTGTCTCTTGAGGACACCTTTTGCACACCCAAGAAACCCTCAATGAAGAGGAAAAGAAAATCGCATTTGTGACGATCCTATCGTACCGTTGCTTGACCAAGCTCAATGTACGGCCGTAGGATGAAATGATGGAGATTTTTTCCCACATCCTTCAACACTCCATCGATAGCATCGTGCATATTCATCGTTACTTTGGAGGCGCCACCCTTTTCATGGTACAAGTTAATTTTTGATATTCTCGTATTTGAAGGTCAAATAGATGCATGCCCTAGATAAATGTATTAAACTGGCTAGAAGGTTATTTCTCTATTCATAATTCTTCCGACAAGGAAAATATCACCATCACACTCATTAAGGCTTTCCATGTTAACATTGGTGGAAACTTAATAGAGTTTACACAGAGGAATTTGGATTATATGGGGCCGAGCCCACTTCGGGATTTTTGTGGATGGGTAAAGGAACGATTTCAATTGCTGGAAACTATGAGGACCATTACATGAGATGAACCACACTACAAAAAGAGAGGGGCCACCGGGGCCTCCGGAGTTCACCAATTGCTTCCATACCTTGTGCACCGTTGCATCAAAGACTCTCAATGACATTTGGTTTTGAAATATCATGGGGCTCTACACGATACACATCCAACCGGAAATGGATTTTCTAGACATCCATCACTCGGTGTTTCTTATCAATATGATGTTAAAATCAAGAAGAAATTTAAGCACTTAACAAATGGGAGTTCGGGTCCGCAAACTAATAACAACCAAAGTATGAAAGATACATCCCTAACAAACAGTCTCCCGATAACCATTCTAAGCCATAAGAAAAGAAGTGTCACGGGAAGACAAGGAAGGAAACCATAAAATGGTACGATTTCCAAAAATCCCCTAGCACAACACCGAGGAATGTCGCCCAAAACAAAATAGTCATTGGTGCTGAGATCAAAGACAAGGAGCTCAACCCTGATTCGTGACCGATTCTAAAATACTAGTAAAAGACGTGACTATCGACGCTAGTATCTCTTGACCGCTATTGGTCGGGACCGCAATCAATTCAACCGTAAGAAACCACCGTATCCAAGAGGGGAGCCGATTTTTCATCTTCACGTGATGTAAGTGAAGGGGATCCTCTGCCACATTTTATTGTTGATACCGTAGTCAAAAGAACCCATCTCGAGGTTGTCGTAAACAATAGATTGTCGACAACATCACACCCAAAACCATACAAGATCGGGTGGCTTTCTACAAGGACTCCAGATATTCATGTCAACTAGGCAAGACATCGATTGTCATATGGCATCCAACCTTCTCAAGGATGAGGTATTATGTGATGCTTCCACACTGGACACCGCGGATGTTCTTTTTGGCCAGCCATATATGTGGAAAACGCCATGCTATCTATGAGTCTCTTCGACCCCGTGAGTGCTCATTATTTTCAATTGGGGTCATCTCAGATACCGAGGTAGTTCAACTATCGCCTCCACCTAAAAGTGCCACATGTAGTATCTCATACTACAAAATTCATCTTCTCCACAATCTATTCAAAAGGGGAATGTTGATAATGCGAACCACTACGTACCGCCCAAGCAATCTTCATCCACCAAGGCCTTCCATTGGCAAGCTGCGTAGTGCTAATAAAGATTCCTTCTCACGACGTACCATCTAAAATAAATGTGACTGGTTAAAAAGGTCCAAACCTTCCACCAATGTGTCTGCGGATGACCTTTCTATAAACTAAGCAAATATGAATGCCTCCAAAGAAGACAAGTACCACCAAGATGTAGATTCAATAAATGATTTTCCCTCTCCCCTTGGAACTCAACGCAATGGAGATCCATTGCTTCCTATGAGGGAGGATTGATCTAGGTGGATAACAGTGGCCACCAATCTTTTCCAAATGGCTCAAAAATGGCTCGCAATTTTGCAATTTACTATTTTTAGTAGGTTTTAAATCTCCTGGCCATTTTGAGGGTCCAAATGAAGGTTTTTTCAAGATGTAGGTTCTCACGATAACTAAAGGCATAATGGATCCCCCAAAATGAATTCCCTCAACAATACCTTCCAACGAGCTATCACACTTAAAACGAAGATCGTGATGCAAAAGTTACACACCGAGAAGTTGATGTACTCTAATTACCCAAACGAGGCCCACATGACTTTTGGCGCCATCTCCTCTAGGGTTAGGGTTTTTGGATGTCTAGGACTTTGGCATTCCCGAGCACAAAAGTGCCTCTTCAAAGCTTCATTGTAGTCATCTTCTTTTGCGACGCGTAGTAGTCAGTCACATCTCTTCTCGAGATAAGTCGCCACCACCTCGAGCCAGAATCTTTCACTGTATTTTTATAGTTCTGCATTTCTATGATTAATAGAAATCATGTATTATCAGATATCTGTGGTTTATGGTTGCATCTCCATACATTTCTGTTATATTATTGAATATCTGCAATATCTCTCAGGCATTTCTTTATTATATTCTCCGGGCCTCATTTCGTGTTAAAATAATCCGGTGATCATCCGTCATACCGTGCCCTTTCCTCCAGTGGAGTCTTTGAATTGGGATTGATCTCGAGTTGATTGAGTCCCCGTAGATGATTCAGCCTTTCCTGTGTTCCGATCATTGGTCCACCTTCATCAAGAATCAGACTGAACTTGATATGCTTTCTCTTCGAGGAAGGTTCTCGCTGAGTCGCCATTCTGCTAGAACTAATTTTCCCAAGGCTATGGAGGTAATCACAGAGGCAACATAACTTCTGAGTCCTGGATCTATCCTTCCAAGACTCGTGTAGAGAGGGCTCTTTCTGATTTATATTTTTTTGAGTATGGATCATAGGCTAGTTATGACAGATTGGTATTGGTTTTTAAATGGTTTGGTTGAAGCAGGAGAAAAAGGCCATCAAGTAATGGAGTCACATCTTAATTTAATAAAGGAAGGTTTAACATGCCAATGTTGCAAGGCAATATAGGAAAATTCAATGGGTCCTTATAAATTTGATGCATGGAGGAGACGAATAGGTTTAGAGATCCAATAAAAAAACAAAGTGCGAAGAATTCTCGGCTTTGATATTCAGGAAAACATGAAATTATTCCAAATTCAAGGATTGTGAGTGTATATTCAAACAAATTATTTCCTATATCTTATTGGAATAATTAATAATGTAGAAATAAAAATTATAAAAGGAAAAGACAAAATATCAAGGGACAAACTTCACCATTGAAATCAACACAAGAATCTTGTAATAGTGCTCTGTGTTACTGTAAATTGATCAAAGATTTCCCGTGGGCAAAATTTATCATATCTCCCAAAAACTCTCAATGGAAGCCAATGTTTTCTAACTGGAACCAACCCTTCATATTTCAAAATCATAACTATTTATAACTTATTTACAAAGCCTTGTCATAGATGAGAACGATTTAGTCTAATCTAACTGAATCTCGGATTACAAATTATAGGGATTTTGTGAATCTTTTCGAATTTTTGGTGCTAACTTAGTGGAATTTGTTGTGATTTGTCCTTGAATTATGTTACATTGTTTTCATGCCATATCATCTCGAAAGGAAATGAAATCATCTCCACAACTTTTGTGTACAATCACCTAATTTTTGCCATCTGTCCTTTGATTTTTTGCCTCCCATAATTTTGAATAATAGGGTCTGGTGATATCTTCTATTCTCCCAATATGAGAGGTCTCTATAAAACCGGAGAGGTTTTTGTATATGATCTCGTGATGAACAAAAAATTTTTCGGTTTTTTCCTAATTCATCTCCAGCTCACCAAAAAAGTGCCTGCAAAATCAGGACTGAAACAAAAAAACGGAAACTCCTCAAAAAGGCTAAATATGGCTTCTATCTCCCAAATGGTGGCACTCGAAAAGGTTTTGTTCTTCAACCTTACGCTAAAAAAAACTCTCTCGTTTTTTTAAAATTTGTTTCCATTTGCACAGAATCCGCTTTGGAAGACGACTGGTCAAACTGGCGAAAAAATGGTTTTAGTTTTGGGAGGGCGGTTTTGGAGGGTAGAGTGGTTTATTCACACCCCATGAGGTAAGTGGTATTGGGAGGTTTGATATCACCTTGAGGTGAAATCTTTCCTTCAATGCCACCAACTGGGACCCCCAAGGAGTTGATGGACGTGAGGGAGGGGGTCCCAGTTGCACAAAGTAGGATTAGTTTTTTTTTAATCTTTACGTTTTGCTTCTTTTGCTTTTCTTCCTTTAATTCCATTTTCATTTGGTTTATTTGGTTATGTATTTTTAATATGTTCTTTTTTATTTGTTTTTATATTGTTTCATTTTATTATATGTTTTTTTATAATTGTTCAATGTTTTATTTAATTTATGTTTTTGGTTTTTAATTTATATGTTTAATGCTTTAATTTCTTAGTTAATGTTTAATTTAATAAACTAACCTAATTATTAACTTACAAAAACTAACTTAGTTATTAATTTTTAATTAATTAATTAATAATTAATTTATTATTAACAAGTCTAATCTAACTACTAACCTAATGTTTTTATCCTAAGTTGGTTTATTGCAAATGTAGGGACGAAAATGGCGAAGGGGTGTAGAAGTGAAGGATGAGGGAATGAAGGGTGCAACAAGGTGACAAAGGATTGGGTAGGGTGATGAAGGATCGAACGAAACAGATGTAGGGAAAAACATAATCAACCGAGTCCAACAAGCTAGATGTCTTCATCACGAGGGCAACGCCAAACAGAAGCTGAAGAATCAGGTTACCTATAATTATAGAACCCCATCACAAGACACATAAAAAAAAGGGTAAATTGAATACAAATAATGACACTGGGAAGTGGTGTGACTTCCACAAAATCCTTTGGCACAACACCGATGAATGTCGCTCGAAATAGTCATTGGTGGCCAAGGTAAAAGACATAGAGCCAAACCCTGATTCAGAATCTGATCTAGAAAATATTGAAAACAGACAGATCATCGAAAAAGACCCCACTTCCATTGTCGCAACCACAAAAATTCAACCGGAAGAATCAATAGATCCTGAAGAGGGGGAGAACCTCTGCCATTCACATATGTGGGTGAAGGGGATCCCGTTGCATTTCATTGTTGATAACGACAACCATCAGAACCTCATCTCAGCTAAGGCCATCAAAGAGTTGAGGTTGTTGACAACACCACACCTGTAACCATACAAAATTGGGTGGCTTCACCAGGGACGAGATCTCTATGTCAACCAACAATGTCGCATGTCCTATGGCATCCAACCCTTCAAGGATGAGGTAGTGTGTGATGTGGTTTTGGGCTAACCAAATATGTGGAGATGGCATGCTGTCTATGAGTCTAGACCCCATAGTGTTTTTATTACTCCGGGAGGTCATCTCTATCAAATACCAGAGGTAGTTCTAACTACTGCTCCACCAAAACAATTCCGCAAGGTAATATCTCATACTGCAAAATTCATCCTCTTCATAGTTTGTTCAAAGGATGCACATAAGACTGCTACAACCACTACAGCCTCAACACCTTCTATCCAACAAAAGCGGATTGTTAAAGAGAAATAAGATATTGTTTCTTCACCTACAATGGTGCCTACACAATTCCCTGTCAAACCCATAGACAACAGGTTGGTAGAGCATATTCAACCTCGTCAACAACCAGTTTGTGACAGTATTCCATAGACCAAGCATCACAAATTATCTAACAAAGCACACAACTCACCAAGATTCAGATTCATAAGATGATTTCCCTTCTTCCCTGGGAACTTAATGCAATGGATATCACTCCTTCATAAGGGAGGAGGATTGATCCAGGAGGATATTGGTGGCCACCCACCTGTTCCAACTGGCTCCTTTTGTCAGTTGTTAGTTCAACACATTCTTATGTACTTCTTTGTAAGTGTGGGTTCTACACTTCTGGGGTTGTCTGGAGCCCTACACATCTTCCAGGTGGATACTGGTGGCCTCCCACCTAATCCAAATGGATTATTTTTTATGTTTTCATGTCAACACATCTTGTTGTACTTCCAGGGCTCTTTTGGGGCCCTAAACAATATTATTTTGGCTCACCATAGTCAAATTGTAGATGGAGTTAGAGTTTGATGGCGTAATGCGTAGTTCTTGAAAATACCTTTCCAAAGGGATGTCACCTGCCTAAAATGAAGATCACATGCAAACGTTACGACCCCGGGAAGTTATTGTACTAACTTACCCAAACGGGACCCACATGACTTTTGGTGTTTCATCTCCTAGGGTTAGGTTTTTGGATTTCTAGGGTTTTGGAATTCCTGTTTAACATAAAAAGGCCTTCAGAGCCTTATTGTAATCATCTTCTTGCGAATGAGTGTAGTCGTCACATGTCTTCTCAGAGATAAAGCTACCACCATTCTAGCGAGTCTTACACTCTATATTTTTACATTCTCTTTACAATTATTTCATTAATAGAAATCAAGTATTGTTGTATTTCTCTTTTTATGGAATGTTTCATGAGTATTTCACTGTAATTTCTCTTCTTTCATTTCGTTATGAACATAATCCGGATCAGTTGTTGACCCAAAAATGGTTGTTGTCGTCCAACTGGTTATTGACCCCAAGGTGGTTGTTGTCCTCCAGCTAGTTGTTCACCTCAAGCTTCTTGTTTCCCCATAACTAAAGGTTTCCCCTTAGATGGATGTTTCCCCCCAGCTGGTTGTTTCCCCCAAGGTGGTTTTTGTCCCCAAGGTGGTTGTTTCCCTCATGTTGAATATGTCCATGCAACTAAGGGATTCCCCCCAATTGTAACTTTCCCCTGGTGAGAGGTATAGAATAAATTCTCATTGGAACAATTTGTGTAGGATGAAGAGCTTGTGTATCACGAACAGTTGGTGTAAATTTCATTGTATTACCTACTTGACTGGAAGGGGGAAAAACAAGATACTTTTCGTAGGGCCTAAGGCAGTAACAATACTGACCACCTGACTAGAAGGAAATGGTATAGAATGTCCAAGTAAATCACTTGGTGTATACATATGTGCAACTAGAGAGGCGAGAATATAATTTGTGTTCACAGGCTGTTGTGACAGGGTAACATGGGTAAACGATGTTCCCCACAAAGGAGAAGTGCCATAAGTAGAGATATGCACCATAAAATCTATCTCATGATCCATTGGGAGGATTACTATTCCATTTGTATAGTGAGGAGGTGTTGTATCCATGCCAAAAGATCTCTTCCTAACGTAACAATAAGAAGAAAAATAATCAATATGTCTTATCGATTGTAACTCAACAAGGGGATTTGTTGGAGGGAAAAAGTTTCCTTCCTCAATGGTTTCAACTTCCCCTTCAATTTGGTCACTCTGGGGAGCTATGCTCCCATATTCAGAACCAATTTATTGGTTAAGAGTTGCTTCGTTGGAAGGGTTGTATGGAATATTCTGTTCTTCAGGATCCAACCCTTGCATTCTATGAGATTTTCATAGACCTTGGTTGGACAGGGTGAACGCATACCATAAATAAGGAAAATATTCAGGATCCAACCCTTGCAGTCTGCAATATCTACATAGACCTTGGTCGACCACGATGAAAGTATAACAAAAATAACAATCCCTAAGGTCAACTACAAATGTAGAAAGATTACACCCAAAATAAATTTAAAGGTAATAAACGAAGAAAACAATAGATGAAAGGATATTCTAGAGACAGGACATCAAGTTTTCAACGAAGATATGAGCAACAGTTACGATAATATTCACGCAATATTCCCCCAAGGTGAAAGTAAGAGCCTGTAGGAAAATACCCTCCCGTTTTGTTGAATCTATGTTGATCATCTGTCGTAGGTACCATGAGGAACATTTTTTGTAGAAGGAACCCCCCTCAGAGTCACATGAGTGGAATCCTAGGAGAGGTTTCTAAGTTTACCAATCCACAACGAATGGTCTGGGAGGGGGGTAGATTCAACAATCAAGACTAGAAAATAGGACTGGGAATACCAGACATAAATTGGTGACCCAAAAACTAAGAATAGGTGTTTTCACCACAAGGACTTTCCACTCTTCAAATCCCCAAACTTGCAATAGTCCCACTAGGCGAAATGAAGAGGGGATATCTCAATCGATCACTTCACTTGACCTTGTGTTTAGCTTCTGTGTTGGAGGAGTTTTCACAACTAACGCTAGTTGCTACTACTAGATTTTTACTCTCTCTAGTGTTCTACAGTCTCATTTAGTAGCCTTGGATAGTTTACTCACTTCACCCTAATCCAAAGACCCTATTCTTATACTATTGTTTATGTGATATAAAAGAAAAATGTCTAATCGGTTTTATTAAGGATGTTGGTTGATTGTTAATGGTTGTCCTTACTCAGAAGGGTGCACGAAGGTGAAACTAGTGATGTGATGACTTGACTCCAAAACCATGCAGAAAGAAATAAAATTGAAAGATTTTTTTCTTTCCATGAATTCTTTATGAGGGAAGGAGAAGAGACCTTTTTCTTCTTAGTAGAAATAAACACCCAACACTATGAAAATTTCACTAAATGCCAAACTATCAAATCAATGCCTCTAAAATCCAAAACAAAGACAAGCTCTTTAAAACATGTACGAAAACACACCAATTATGAAAGTAGGATGACAATATTTTTTTTTGTTCTTTTCAAATCGCATGAAAACTCGAAATAGACTCTTCTTTTGTTTTTTCTTTCAAAATCGAAGGACTCAAAGACACTTGCAAAGTTCCCAAAAGAAGGTGAAGAAAACAAGAATTAAAAGAATCCAAGCTTAGGATGCCTTAAACACTTCTTCAAACGAGAATCCAAAATGCAAAGCAAAGGAAAATCACTCAATGGCACCTCAAAATTCAAGAAGCAAAAATAAAATGCAAAGTTGCAATAAGTCCCAAAAGAGCTCAAAATTGTTCCCAAGTGAAAAATACAGAGAGACTCAAAAACTAGGTTTAGTGCAACATAAGCAACCTCCAAATCAAAGAACATGATCTCAAATCAATCAAGTAAGATACGTAGAAGGTTTTGGAATAAAAAAAACAGAAGTTTGAAAAGCTACAATTGATGGGGACCAAACTACTATTGAAATGGATTGAACCAAAGGATCAAGTTAACCTAGGGAATCATGAACATTTTTCAATTTGAAGAAAATACAGACTCAAGAGAGGTAAAAAAACATGTGATAATCGCAAAAACTTTACACAATCAAATCTTAATAAAGCAAGGAGGATCCTAATAAATTTTTTGAGACAAAGTACTGGAAAGCAAAAGGAAAAATAAGCTCCAATTTCACTCAAAATAGGGACTATCACTCCTGTAACTATGCATAAAGGGCGATGAAAAGGAGACTATCACTCCCTAGAAAAATGTAGGGGGGCGACTATCAAGGATTTTCGCTCTATGCTCCCTTACAGGGGGGCGATGAAGCCTGTAAAGTGGTGGAAAAAACTCAATCTTTACTCCGATATAAGATAGGTTCAGATCTTTGGATCAAATAGCTTCCCAATGATGATATGGGAAGGAGATAGATCAAATAAGAAGCATAAAAACCAAAAATTCCATGTAACAGGAAAGACTCAAAAGACTAGAAGATAGTAAGGAAAGGCTAATGAAAGCTATTCCCTAGCGGAGTCGCCACTTTTATGTTATGGTAAAGTTGTCCCTACTGACAGGTGAAACCCCCCTTTGATCAAGACCCCTCTTGATTCAATATAGAATAAAACAAAGGGTGAACTACTTTCGTCTTATATTTCGACAATTAGAATGAGAAGGAAGAGATGGATGACTTACCTTTTTACAACGGTTTTTCTCTCTTCTCTAGCCTTTGACCTTGATGTCTAGGCTCCTAGGCGCAAGAAAAGACCTGCAAAGAAAAAAGATAAACCTCCTTCTTCCGCACTATATTGTTAAGTGAAAATAGATCTATCTATGATGAATTTAACAACAATAGACATGCACATACTTGAATGCATAGACATGAGAGGAATAGGCCAAGTTATGTATTAATGGAAAACCAACAAAATGGAAGCACTTACAATATCAAGTTTGACGTTGCAACAACTCCTCCAAGATTTTCTTTCAAGCCCCTTGATTTTCTTTCAAGTATGATTCTCTTAATTATCCTCCCTTTCACTCAAGCATGGCATTCATTATATAGGCTTGGAAGCATCACAACCATAGGATAGTTTTGAGGAGAGGATGTGGTCAAAGGAGGATTTGGATCAACCAACAAGATTGAACTTGCCTTGAATATTACATAGGTCGAACCAATCCCTTAACCATCTGAGAATTCCAAAAAACCATCACACAAATAAAGACTTAATAGTTGCAACAACTTCATCACCGCCCCTGTGCACAGGGTGATGAACTAGGGATTATCACTCCCTAAGACACTTTAGGAGAGAAATGATCAAGGTTTCATCACTCCTTGTATATGGGTAGTGGGGTGATGAAGCTCAATTAAGGTCAAAATATCAGGAAAAAAGATGGTATTTCATCCTCCAACTGATTGGTTTCTTCTTCAATATGTCTAGGGAGTATGACATACTTTTTCTCATGGTGACAAAGTGAAACACTTAAGTGATACACTTGGTAAAGTGCAATACTTAGGTGTATAACAGATGAAACACTTAAGTGCGACACTTGGTAAAGTGCAATACTTAGGTGTATAACAGATGAGACACTTAAGTGCGGCATTTGGTGGTGCAACACTTGCTATACTTACGACACTTAGGTGCGACATATGATAATGCAAAACTTGCAACACTTATGACACTTAAGTGTGACATTAGATAGTGTGACACTTAGGTGTGTACCACTTAGAGAGGTGCAAAAACTTCTCTTGATTTCTATTTATATAATACCATTTTTGAATTTTAATTAGGGATTTGTACCTATTTATCTTGTTATAGTTTAAAGACTCATTAGAAGCATCCCTAATGGTTTTTCTACAAATCTTACACTATTTATCACACCAAGGGTTGGCCATTCTATTTTCATCAGTTGCTTCTAATTTCATCATCAATTGCTTCTCAAACGTCTTCTTTATCTAAGCTCAATGATTTGAGATGTGGGAATTTTCAATGTTGGTGGTATTGTGCCCTTCATCTTTGGTGACATGTTTTCACTTAGATAAAATTTCTTCCTTTCAATATGTTGTGCTTGATTTATCTTTGGTATTTCTTTCTTAACCCTAATATTCTTCATTTATTCACCTTTGGTTATTTTCTTGTTCTCCTCATGATCTAGATCTCAGGGGCTGAGATCTGGATGGCTTGAATGCCGAGAGAGGAGGAGCTTAGAAATGCCAATGTTGCATGAAAAGAAGCATGGAAAAAAAACATGTAAATGAAGTACTTGGGAGGTGAGGCTAAAAAATGAGCCTCACCTCTAAAACTAATTACTAGTAAATAAATCAGAGCTAATTAATCTCACAATGAACAATAAAAAATATGAGAGAAGCCAAAGTGAGTAACTTGGTATTATGAGAAGGCTTTCTAGGTCTTTATATAGCATTAAAAAATGGTCCATTGGACAAAGTAAAAAATAGCTCATTAAATGAGTCTTTATTATTAGTATAATAGATCTAACTACCCAACTAACTAAGTAATGGAAAATAAAACCCGATACAATAAGGGAAAGAGATCATTAAATAAGTCTCTATTATTATAATAATAGATCTAACTACCCAACTAACTAAGTAGTGGAAAATAAAACCCAATATAATAATGGAGAGGTGGGACTCTCTTTGACTCATATGAGCAACCTGTTAGCCGAATTAATTAGTGATGAGGTGGGCATATCCTTGATCCATATGGACAATCTAATAGTTTTTATAGCTTTATGACTTTTTCATATGAATTTAGACTATCGACCCCATAAAATTCAGATCATTCCTCCCCTGTTAGAAAATGACGGTCCCAATCATTTCACCCATGCTAAAAAGAGAAACCCGATTATCATACCATTATGATTACAATGTGAAAATTCCCAATGAAGATAATGGTTTTGTGTGGTTTACCCATAACCTAGTTGACAATGACATTGTACATGCGTATAAAAATAAATAAATTTAAATAAAATCCCAAAATTTAAAAATAAGATGGAAAAATCGTGACTTTAGGGGCTGTGAACATCCTTATGCAAATATATTCATAACTTATGCTACAGGTAATGAAATCCAATTCCGTCGAAGACCCATTTGAGATACTGAAGAGATATTTCCATTGTTATATGGAAATGTTTTTGAGGTGGCCCATGGAGTGAGAACAACTAGGACAAATTTTAAGGGCACACGACCACGCTGGTTACAGACATGTGCTGATTCAAACAAAGATATCTCATAAACCAGACAACGAAATGAAATTTTGTGAAATACCCTTTTGATTCCTTGAATAGATATTTCCAGAAATATGTGAAACTCCTTCTTTGGTTTTCCGAGTAGGGATAAAATGACCTTTGAATATGGTGGTACGCGAGGTCTCCTTGGGTCAAATACATGTTGAGATTCAATCGCTGATATCTCTAAAACCAGAAAGAAAAATGAGATTCCGATAAATACCCATTTGAGATATTGAAGAGATATTTCCAGCCATATGTGGAATTCATTCTGTAGTTTCCTAAGCTAGGATAAAATTACTAATGAATATAGTGTTATGTGCAGCCTACTTGGGTCAAATACATGCTGATATTCAATCAATGATATCTCTCAAACCAGGAAGCCAAATGAGATTCTGTGAAATAATCATTTGAGATATTGAAGAGATATTTCTAATGAGATTTTGTATATCCTTTGAAATGTTGTTTAGAGGTCGCACCACCTCTTTGAATTTGGCTGAGTGTGGAGGGCCATAAAGGATGCCAAGAGTTTGTAGAGAAGCATGGGTTGTTGTAGAGGTTGTGGTACCTCCGTGGGCAACATGGACACCCTGCAAATTTGTTGAAAATGTTGCAGACCAATGGATATAGTGGATCCATGTATGGATGTAGTGAATCCATGTATGGTTCTCCTTGTAATGGTGAATGAAGATCCGAGGGAAAAAAATCGTTGCTGTGCCTATGGACCAACTGTGATGCTTACAGTGTATGGCCTAGAAAATGGATTACAATAGTACCAAAAGGAGGTTGGTGATTGTTGCAAATGTTTGAACCCAAAACATGCTTCAAAACCTTGTCTCGATGGAGAGCGTACCAGGTCTGATACCACTGATTTAGATCTTGGTGGCTGAGATCTGGATGGCTTGAGTGTTGAGAGAGGAGGAGCTTAGAAATGCCAATCTTTCATGAAAAGAAGCATGGACAAAAACATGTAAATGAAGTACTTGGGAGATGAGGCTCAAAGAGGAGCCTCACCTCTAAAACTAATTACTAGTAAATAACTCAGAGCTAATTAATCTCACAATGAACAATAAAAAATATGAGAAGCCAAAATGAGTAACTTGATATTATGAGAAGGCTTGCTAGGCCTTTATATAACATTACAAAATGGTCCATTGGACAAAGTAAAAAATATCTCATTAAATGAGTCTCTATTATTATTATAATATATCTAACTACCCAACTAACTAAGTAGTGGAAAATAAAACCCGATACAATAATAGAAAGATCTCATTAAATGAGTCTCTATTATTATAATAATAGATCTAACTACCCAACTAACTAACTAGTGGAAAATAAAACCCAATACAATAATGGAGAGGTGGAACTCTTTTTGACCCATATGGCAACCTGTTAGCCTAATTAATTAATGAGGAGGTGGGCATGTCCTTGATACACATGGACAATCTATTAGATTTATAGCTTTATGAATTTTGCATCCGAATTTAGACCATATAACCCCTAAAATTCAGATCACCTCATCTCAATTTATAGCCGAATTTATCATTGTAATGCACTTCTTGCTTGTGTGGTTTTCTAATGCATGACATTGTTAATTAAAGGTGTTCATTAAGTGTGGTTTGTGCAGTAGATTTCATCTTTCCACATGGTTAGTTGAATCCCGATCGACATTTTCTCTATGATTAGTCAATGCCCATTCAACTTTATCACATTTTTGTTTGTCAAATCATCGTTTCATTTCGAGTGGCTTATCAATTATTTTTCACATTTCTTCACTATTTCAAACTTCGATTGGGATATAATATCACCCTCGATGGTGATAGTTCCTCTTTGTCATGGATCCCTTCTCTTTTCTCCTTTCATATAAATTTTCATAATGTAAATATCATTCTCGTCAAGTCACTACTTTGCTACAACATTCATCATTTTTCATCTAACCCCAATGCATTGTCACGATCTTTGAATGTCCTTTTTTTTGTTGGTTATGGTGCTTAAGGCTCAAATTTTAAATTCACATCTATCAATAGTTATTCTCCTAACCTTTCCATGTTGTTGTTTGTAGCATTGGACATGTACTTATGCACGGGTCTATGTGTTTGGATGCATGGAAGTCGTCCAAAGCCTTCTACCTTAATACTTTACTTTATTTAAATGAATTATTAAAGTAAAGTGATTTTATTAATTAGTTGGGTTTTATTTAATGAAATGCTAAAGTAATTAGCATTAGTGAATTAAATATTAACCATTGATATAAAGTGAGGTGATAAGTAATCTCAATTGTCAATCACTTTGGAGATTAGAGTTAGGCCATAACTCAAGATTATAAAAGCATGGAAAGGGTGAAGGAGGACACATTTGATACACTTTTGATATAGAGAGGGTTGGATCACGAAGGACTGTGATTCAAGGAGATCTCAAATAGGTGGATAAATACTTTCATCTAGAGATTATTATAGGTCAATGAGAAGATAGAACATAGGCAACCGCAAGTGGGTTTCAGTAGATTGGAGTTGCAACAACAGGTTTGCGTCATACAAAATTTGTTGTACAGTCTTTGTGCACATGTATGTGGGTTTCAATGGAGATAGACACATATACATGGGTTTGATTAAGGAAATGTTTGTACATATTGGGAAACATGGAAGTTCAAGATCATACAACAAACTAGGAGTTGCTAGGGTTTGCAAGTGCTATCTATAAATTTCTATATTTCTCTGTGGGCCATTTTCCCAGTAAGGGATCCATTGTAAGAATTGAAGTTATTTGAATGATAAGTTTAGTTGATGGGTAGAATATATTTTTGTATTGTGTTTGAGATTTTGGTTTCCAATATTTCTTTCACTTTATTTATTTGAGTTGATTATTCTAGCAAGTGTATTTTGTTTTGTGAGCTTCTAATTTGATTTACAACAAGGAAATCACTAGATAAAAATGTACCTAGGTGTTGGAGTAAGGAATTTCAACATGGTATCAGAGCCTATGCTTTGAGAGGAAGCAAAATATCAGATCCACAACAATTGATAGTATATATATAAGATCTATAACCGATAGTCAGAACTCAAGAGTTGGATCTCAGGGAAACAATTGTACTGAAGCATAACTAGGGTTTGTAGTCATACATAGATGTACACAGGTTGCATAAGGAACACTCGCATACATACACAAGTTTTCTTAAGGAAAGTCACGTACATATGTGTGCTTCAGTAGTGACAAGAGTGTACATTATCATACATGTAAGTACGGGGGAAGTTTCAACAACAAGTCATTTCCATGGAAGTTTATCAGGTCTAAGGGATGGCAACAACAAGTCTAAGAGTTGAAAATAGATTGGATGGAGCATCCAACTTCCTATCTTGGAAAGCAAGAGTTACTTTAGCTTTGAAGAAATATGATATTTGGAAGTCAATGGAAAAAACAATTGTTCCACCGACATATCTGTTAGATTTGGTAGCTCACAAGAACAAGGAGATTAAAGTTGAGGGCATAATATTTGATTTAGTGAAGGATCATTTAATTCCTCACTTATCTGAAAAGAAGACAACCAAAGATATGTTTGATTTCCTGGTAGGATTATTCCACAACACTAACATGAATAGGAAGATGGTCTTAAGAAATAAACTCAGATCTGTGTAGATGTCTATATATAGCAATGTTACCAGCTATTTCATGAGGATCACTCAAGTACATGATAAACTTGCAGATATAGGGGAGAAATGGTTTTCCAAAGTATTGGGAACCATTTTTCAAAGGAGTCTGCGCTCAAGAAAAAATCCCAAATTAGCAGAGGATTTGGGATGATTGTATCTAGGAAGAGATTCAAGAGGATTCTAAAATTTGTAAACAAGGAAGTAGTGATGAGAAATTGTCCCTTGTTATTAAGATAGAGAATGGAAAAGGAAAGGGTTCCTATTATTGCATAGTTTGTAGCTAGGAGCAAAGGCTATGAAGTAGAAGGCCAAACTGGCGTAACAAAGACCTACCCCACCCAATGTCACCACAATGGGGAGGTCCTTTCTATTTAGGGAGGCTAGGCCCAAGGGAGACGTCCCTGGCAATCTGGGGTTTGAAAGGGAAAGGCTCAAAGGATAAAGGC
>SNQJ01S0029609.1:36279-56268 GCA_010110895.2 Picea sitchensis | reverse complement strand
GTATGTCCCTAAAAAGATTGGCAACTAGGTTGCCAGCACGCGAATAGTCACCAGGCGGGTACAGTCGAAAGTCGGGTAGACCACAATGAGCAGGGTATCAAGCTCGAAACCTATCAAGGGTATTGAGAGAAAATGGTCCGGAAGACAACTGAGGACCTCGAATGGATTCGAGACCCATGAAGCCCCATGGAAAATGCAAACGACGGAATCCCAAAACAAGCCCTCGATATGTGTTCTCCACTACGATTGGTCCAGCTTTGGAGGGGTTATCTCTGCTACCTTTCCGCACGCGACCTTGTGTTTATCCCCTGTGTTAGAGGGGGGTCCCGGATAACTTCCATGAAACTGGACTTCTACACTCCCTATCACAGACTCTAATGTTTGGTTTTGAATGGCCTTGGAGAGTTTCCTCTCCAAACTAATCCAAGGCCCTAGTCCTGAACTAGTTTGTGAACCCTACAAACAAAAAGTCTAATAGTTTTTAAGTTATCGTTGCTTTTAAGGCTTTTTCTTACGTCAAAGGGTATGAAGGTGAAACTGATGGTGTGTAAAGACGAAAAAAAAAATGAATGAAGAAAGAAACTGGAAACAAAAGACTTTTACTAAATGCAAAATTTTCAGCAACTTTTCACAAAGAAAGATTTCTTTTTCTTTTCAATTTTTCTAAGATTTTATGCAGCAAAAATAAAGAAATTTCGCTCGACTATGAGCTACTTTATGTTCTAAATGCACTGCAAAAACTTACGAAACAAAAGACTTGTCCCTAGCTAATGATGCAGAAACAGACAAACAAAGAAGAAAATGAAAATATTTTTCTCTTTTTTATTTTATTTAAGTGCTACTAAAGCAACAAAGGGAAAATACCGACAAGCACAAAACCAAGAAAGACAAATTCTAGCTTAAAGTGAAGATTGCAAAGAATCAGAGTAAAGGCACACAATGGAAAATAAAAAAGACTCTTAAGCTTGCCTAAAAACCATAAAGAAAAACATTTTTTTTTTTTATATTTTCTGTTCAACTATCAACTAAGAAAAAGCAGGCTAATGGTAAGATGACCTAAAATACTGACTGTTCAACCCTAGACTCAAACACCTGGGAGGAATACTTCTCATCAAAGGGGGGGATGACTTCCCCACCCTAAACAAAAAGTAGCGTGTCAAGCACACTACTGTCACTAAAAAAGTACACGTGCGAACGCGTGCTGAGCTGAAACAGGACGCGTGTACATGCGGTCTGACCTTTTACAGGTCGCGTGTATGTATAAATTCTAAGACAAAAAATAAAAATAGACAGTCCAGACTAAGAAGAGGCCTCTGGTATTGACAACCAGGGTCCCTTGAAGGCTTGGATGCTTTTTCTAACAGAAAATAAAAAATAATGCAAGGAATAATAAGGCTAAAAAGACAATCTGATACAGGATTGTAAAACCAGCAAGACCTAGACAAGATTCCAGAAAACCCCCTGAGAATGTATAATTCTGACAGGGAAGAGGTGGACTGCCTCTAAACTTCTCTGGACTCCTACACGCTATTGTTATCCCTACAGCTAGCGTTCACACGCGGGCTGTAAGAGGATAGGGCGTGGCCACATGCGTGCAAGCCTTCTGCAGGCCGCGTGTACCTCTGTGTGTCCCGACAATTACCGTCAAGCAACAGTCAGGGAAAACTGGTATAAAGAACCAGGCTCCCTGCTAGCTCAGACCTTAGAAAAAGACAGACAAAGAAACAGAAAATCTAATCTTTTAAACTACCCAAAGAACTCAACTAAATCCGGAAACCCTAAAGAGTATCTTCGCCAGTACGGTCGTCAATTCTATTGTTGGGAAAAATACCCTACGGACTAACAAACTAGGGTCGGGCTTGCATGCAAATTTTGACCGAAAATAAATTACTTTTAACCTACAACCCAAGATTAAAACCCCTCTTTCACAGTAAATGCATGAAGAGAATCACTAACCTTTTTACCGACGTTCGATGTAGATCCTCCATTGTGCTTTGACCACTTGCTTGCACTGCTCCTTCCACAGATAACCTGCAAACAAGACAAATACCAACTACGCATGCATGCTACTTCTCTACTCAAGGGCTATAAATCAAACAAAAATTCATCAAATCATAGATAACTCGTGCATTGGGACAGGACAAGTATTCTTTTTATTAATGAAAATGAATCAACTTACAATCAAAGATGAGACCGGCCACCGCTCCTCGAACCTGATCCTAGGCTCCTCTTCTTTGTCCTCCAACTGCTTTGCGTTAAATCTCCTTTGGCATGAGGAAAGGCTAAAGGGTTGGGACAATGGATTATGTAAATGGGTGGAGTTTCTTCACTATAATTTTTCCTCCTCCAAATGGTACCCCTACCCCTTCTTTTATAGGCTAGAAGGAGCTAGGGTATTGGACGGACCCTTGGCCATGCATGGCCGGGATTTTTAGTTAACTGACCCATAGGTTTTTGTTCCATCGGCCACTTTCCTCTTTTCGTGCTTTGTTAGGTACACGCAGGCTGTAGTGAGCCAGCCAACGTGCACACGCGTGCAGTAATGGGTTAGGGCGCGTGGGCCTTGACACAAGAGGATTTCCAAAGAGTTGTTCAGCAGATGTTTTGGCAATGAAGGGATATGAGTTGGCCTGATGCCAGGTAAGCATGTGTGGTGCAATTTAGGGTTATTAAGCATGTGTGGTGCAATTTAGGGTTATAACACTATGATATCCTCAAGCAACTAAGAATTCTCAAGGATTTATGCTCTAGTTCGAATATGTGTGTTAATATTTACAAGACAAAGGTTATGAAAATCAAATTGAAAAAGATAACTTACAATAATTTCATGTATGACAACAATAGCTTGGAAGAACTGACTTGATACAAATATATCAAAATAGATCTACATAGTGGGGTTAGTTGGAACTATAGCATCAAGAGAAAGATAAATGGAGGGTGGAAAGCCTAGTTTGGTGTTGAAAACAATTGTAAATCTATGGACCTTTAAATATGCAATAAAAATAAAATATTCTTTGAGACACTCATCACTCCTATTATCTTATATGATTGTGAGGTTTGGGGATGCAACATATCTAGAGTTCTTGATCATGGAGAAATAGCAAGAAAACACTGAAGCATTCTACAACTTATAATCTTAAAATTAAAGGCAATACACCATATCCTATCCTCCTCATAGAAGAAATAACCCCACCATTGAGAGCATGACTATGACTAGGTACCTTTAATGTACAAGAACAAGATAAACAACATGGAGGAAAATAGGCTTCCTAAGACTACCTCAAACTCCAGTCAAAACCACATGTGTCTCAAGAAAGGTTGGCATAAAGATGCCTACTCTTGGATAAATTATTGGGAACAATTCATTTTGTAGACTATCAATAATATTAAAAATATGATTACATCTAAATTTAAAGAGAAATTGTGTTGCAATAAAGAATTAGAGAATAAGAAAAAATTAAGATAATATAAGGAAGTGGTTAACCCTAATCTAGAAGATAAAAAATATCTCTATGTTTAACTAACTTAAAGAAGAAAATCAACATTGGTAAAATAGGAACAAACTTTCATGAGCTTCACAGTGAAACAGTGTGTCGGACAATACCTAAAACGATATGGGTCGAAAGAAATTATCATGTTTGTGACACTAAAAAGGTCAATGATGGAAATGAATTTCTCTTAGAATGTCGTAAGTACAATCACATTTGTTATAATATCGACCTTCTTAACCTTTTTACTCATAAAAACTATGATATATTAGGAATATTTTTCTTCAAATTTTTTGTAGACACAATAAAATTATAAAGGATATCAAATAATTTCTTACATTTTTTAATAAAAGTTAATCATCATCATCATTTTACTTGGACTTTAGTCCATGTTTAAATTTACTTTAGTTTTTTATTAATTATAGATATTAAAATATTTTTTGTTATTAACTTTTTTAAATACCATATAAAGTCCACATTAAAAATGGAATTACACGTTTCCTCCTTACACAAACACCTTTGATTCATAGAATTAAAATCTAACATATTATAATCATCACTATGTGATTGAAAATTTATTTTTTATTTTAATTTTTAAACAAAATAATAATTAATTATAATTAATAATAATAATAAATCAAAACCATAATTAATTATTGTTGACAAAGATACCCCAAATAAGTCGTCACACGTTAAAATCATGATAAGAGATGCATGTGCTTGCAAACATCCAATGAAAATAAAAGTACAATTATTGGATGAGTTAACACTACCCGACGTCATTTAATAAAAATGATTGAAAATTTGTTTTTTTATGGGTGTTTTGTTTTGTTGGTATGCTTCCTCGAGTAAAATTACGAGGGGATAATTATAATGGTGGGGCGTATAAAGATAAGGGAATAATTATAATGGTGCGGAGTATAAAGATATGACATTTCGTCATGTCAATGGTAATTTTTTCTCAAATAAAGTGGTTCGTTTTAAATTAATTTGCTAGAGGACTATGTAGAAAGTTGGTGAAATAAGAGATATATACAATTTATAAACTACATAAATGTATAATTTAAATAGTTTTAGTGTTTTTGAACATGGTTAGAAGTGTAAATGGATTAGTGTTAAGTTTGAGTAAGGATAAAGAAAAGATGATGATTTTTTTTTTAAATAATATGACTGGTGTAATCGGTAACTGGCCCAGTCTCGTACTCACGTGACATGGGGTCGATTTCGACCGCTATCATTATAACCTCCAGGTGCCATACATATGCCTCTTTTCCTCGTGTGACATGGGGTCGATTTCAACCGCTACCACTATAACCTCCAGGTGTCATACATATGCCTCTTCTACAAGTACATGTAAATCGAGGGGATATGAACTCGGAACCTCATCGAACATAACACTTCATATCACGGCACTTGCCAATTGAGTTGCCTCCCAGGGATTGAGGATAAATAAAAGGTGTTATCAATGTTTGTTTTTTTTTTTACTTTTTGACTTTTTCTAAAAGTCACATTTTAAGGAAATAATTCTAATGGTTGGTTGGATAAAATTGAATTGTTGAGAGAACAATTTAGTTATTAGCAACAAAGTAGTGTTTATGAAGAAAAATGTTTTGAAACTTGTGGAATCATAAAAATAAAAAAGTTGAAATTCGTATTTGTAAATGGTGTTTTCTGAAATTAAATACATAAGGGATTAAAATGTCGAAGGCTCCCAAGAAATTGTACTAAAGTGTATGAATTATGGATCTTAAATATCAGGGTCATTTGCATAATTTGATGTTGTCAGATAATGAAAATATTTTACAAATAACCAAATTAAAATAATAAAAATAAATAATAATCTTATTTTAAGATCGTGATTTAGTCAAACACTATTCTCCCTCATTTAAACATGTAACCTCCAAGGAGGAAACAAATTCTCTTAAGCACTAGGCTCGCTCAAGCTATAGGATATCTAAACCTCCATAGTCTACATATACATGTTGAAGTAGATAATTTTACCAATAATAATATATGTGAGCTAAATTAGCAAATCTTACCAATACAATGTCAAAAAATAAGTTTTTATATATCATCATCAATATCCTACCTCGTTTGTATCATACTTTTATTCAATGGCTTGATATTACTTAATAAAATTACTACAATTCATGTCATCGACTTTAACAATAAACTATTGTAGGAAAATTAATGATCGAAATAAAAAATAATCATATAGCGATGAAAAACATCACTTCTACTTTTAGGATCAAAATACGATATTAATTTTGACGTTAAAAGTTTTTGTTGATTTGGACATTAAATTTTACAACATATTCAGTTTATTTATTTTTATTTTATTTTAACATCAAAATTTGGACATTTACATAATGTAGTTTGTTTTTTTAAGAGATTGATGAAAAACTTCGTTTTTCAGAATTTTAATGTTAAAAGAGTATGCCATCCTACATAAAAATTAAGATAATTTAACATTTCCCAAAATCATTGTTTCGTTTCACAAAATTTCCATGTTTTATCAATGGATTTAAAAAATAAAATAAAAGCACCACATATGTGTTACAACAAATTTTGCCTCACCCCGTGCAACTTGCTTGGATGGCCTTTCCATTTCCCTATGCACACTTGAAGTCCCCTTTTGTACCTTCCAGATCCAAAAAAACATATTTTTCCACATATACGTGCCCTACCAGTTATACAACAAGCGTATATGCAGGTTGCTCCACTGCAGCCCGCATACATCCGGTTTGATGCTCAAAATTAAAAATTATGTCAGGTTTCCATGCCATGTCATGAAATCCATGATCCTTGACCTTCCCTATACTGGAAACGCTATGACTCTACCCTTCAGTTCCATTTGAAGGCTATAAATTGATCCATATCCAAACCTTGAGGAGATTCAACAATTCAACTTTGAGAGCAAAGACACTCTAGAGAAATTTCACTTCATATTGAGTCTACATGTCTTTATACTTGAAAGTATGAACTCCTTGTTCAACCCCCAAGCTCTTCCTTCTTTGTGATAGAGAACCTCATTGACTCCTTTATATGAGCTTTCCTTTGGTGGAGGATTGAAGTGGTGGAGGCCCAACTGGAGGGACTTAGTTTCTCAATTCTAATATGTGTCGTTATAGGAGTTTGTCACATATATGCTTCTATTGATTATTTTAATAGAAATACTCTTTTCTCATCCAATTGATATCTTGCAAATATTTGAATTATTATTCCATGGGTGTATTTGTCATGTCTATTAATGGATTATGTTAATCTATATGCTAACATTATATATTATCACTATATACTTGCGTATCTTGGTTGCTGAGGACAAGTTGCAGGTATAGATCTTTGAGTTGTGTGCTCAACGGTGGTCTTCATCGAACGTCCGAACGAGGTAGGCTCTTGGACTTGTCTTGTTAGCATTTCATTTATATAGCATAATTGGGATTAGAGTTCATTTAGGCATGCCATTCTGTCTGTTCTGATTTTTTTTTTGACAGAAATGGTTATAGATTATATTAATGGGGTGGACTAGCCACAGATTCGATTACAATATGGCCTCGAATTTCTTCGGGCCTGTCTTTCTGAACTACACTTCTATAGCTATAGACTTGTGAAATGAACTAGTTCCTGTACGCCTTCTAAAAGAACTAGATTAAATTTAAGTGTCGAAACTCCAGTCATTGTTTCAGCATATGTCTCAGCACTGTTTTAGCATATGACTCAACACTGTTTCAGCATTTTGTTCTGTCTGTTCTGATTTACCCCATGCCATAGGGAGATTTTCCTCGTAACAGAACTAGTGACCATATTGGGGAATGATCTTCTTTTTTGGGGTTTGGAGTGTTTTTCTCCTTGATTTTCTCTCTGTGAACCTGAGTTTCCTTGTCGCCCGATTGCTTGACAACCTATTTTTACTTTGCATCTAAGTTTCTTGGCTTAACCCTTTCCCTGGCATTGTTTTATTGGGTATACGTGGTTTTTCCCTTGACAGACGCATACATACGTGAGATGTCCTCCTTTAGGGTGCGTACATACGTGATTTTTTCTCAAATAGTCATGGACATCAACTCTTTATTCTTGCTGGATAAGTTTGGCGTTTGTTGGGTGAGTTTGGATGGTTGTTGATTCTTCTTGGGTCTCTGTCCTCACTGTTAAGTGCTTACATAGTGAAAGGAAGCCTTCTTATTGTTGAATTTTTGGGTGGTACTCTTTCTTATCATTTTTTTTCATTGGTTTTCCTTGCACATTGGTCTAAGTGTTTTCTTTTTGGTATCATACTTGGCTTGTCTCTTCTTGCTTGCAGTAGGTTCTGCATGTGAAGCTACTATTCAGTCCTTGCATTTTCTTTTCTTTATATCGAAAATACAAAAAAAATTGCTCATTTTGCATTATGGAATTTGCTCTTTTGACTACTTCTATTGATTTTGACACATGTGGACAGATTGCATTTCATTCAAATTGTAGAGATTACATTGGAAAATTTGCATTTAGAGGCATACCATCACTTTGAAATTCAAGACTAGTGCTTAGCATTGTTTTTATATTTTCTTCTTTTATATGTTGAGTCGTAATTCTATCAGTTTCACGACCACACCTTTTGAGTAAGAAGAAGCCATGAAAATTAATGTTGATTAATTAAAATTGATTAGAAACTTGTATTTTTCAGGGTACACAAACAAGTATAGGACATAGGGACTTGGAATAGGATTTTGTGAGTAAACTTCTCCAAGGCTATTAAACTAAACATATGTGTCTAACCAGGGAGTGGTAAAACCAATTGTGTAATTAGTGAAGTCAGGAGGCTCCGCTCACACTGAAGTTAAGCACGAGGTCGCGCGAAGTTGGTTGCAGAGATAGCCCTCTAATACCTTCTTAGTGTCAATGATATTTCTGTGGTTCTATTCGTATTTGGGGGTCTTTCTAGTATCTTTACCTCTGTGAGAGGCGGTTCTTTCAAGATTTCAGGCTTTGTTACCCTGCCCATACGGTGGACCGGACTTACGACTGTTCTCATGCACATTGGTTATATTGTGGTGACTCTAGTTGCTTGACATAGGTAGCCACATAGGTTATTTGCAGGGATTATTCTATAGGTACCTTAATTCAGATAAGGGTCAGACAGTACATAGCCTTTATGGAGGATTACCTCTACGGGGGGATCTGACCAACTGCGTTGTTAAGCCTACGAGAGCCCTTATAGTTGATTATGATACCTCCAATATTTTGAAGGGAGTCTTAGGCCCCTCTTGGGCGATTCATACCTACTCTAGTGAGGGAGGCCCCTTTTCAACCACTATATCTTGTTTGTGTGTATTGGCCTTTTTTCTTTATTTTGGTGTTCTCTCTGATTATTAGTTGCCCCTAGGATTTGGTTTTATATATTGATTCTTGAGTCATCATGGAGAAAGTCCAACCTCCTCGCAGGTATTGTCATTTTTGGAAGTTACCACCACATCTTGAGTCTTTACCGAAGTTTCCTTCTAAAATGCATAAAGTTAATAAACCTGGTACATATATATCCACCTTCCAGACTTGTGATAATCCAGTTATGAGTATTGATTCAAACCCAAATGTCACAAGGAGTCCCTCGACTCCTATATCTTTTGTGATTAGTGGGATCCCTTCAACTCCTTTATCCTTGACGGTTGGGATGCCAAATATCCACGCCTCTATTGCTACCCAACCCATAGGAGCGAACCCTTTTTGATCTCTTTTTGGTATGACAGGTTACAATTCTTAGTCAATACCTTCGGTCTCTAATCTATTTTATTTTGGTATTCCCAACATGACGTCACAACTCTCATCCTCCATTCTAGTGGCTAACGTGAATCCTAGTTTTGGACCTGAGGGCATGACTCCTCCATATGATCTTCTCTCGTTTGGTGGAGGCCATATTCCCCAAATGAATCCTACAGTTGGAGGTTAGCCTCCTTTTTCTTCCAGGCACAATCCTAGTCTCAATGCTCCTCGATGGAGTGCTTAAACAGGTGGAAAAGTCACTTCCTATATTTCATCCTTTATCCCCTCTTCCTCCATGTCGATTATGAAAAACACATTTATTATGGAGAATCCCCCTCTATCCTCCAGAGTTCCATCCGAAGTTAGTCATTTTCACACTATGGGAAACCCCCATCCTAGAGCCCCTTCGACTGTGGGAAATGTATATAACCCTCATTATGTTGTTTCCGCACGTATGGTTCCCATACAACCTTTTATGAATCAGTTTGGAGGAGGATATTATCCTACCGGACAGAGCCATGGAATATAACAAAACCCTGGATGGTCTGCAATCCCTTCGTCCAATTCTTTCCCAGGAGCATGGGCTCAGACACCGCAACCTTGACTCCCTTTTTTGGCCATGCTTAATTTGCAAGATTTTTCAAAATTAATGAATGAACTTGTGCATCATGATCCGTTATGGCCCCCCATCCCCACCAAGATTCCTTTGGACATTCCAAAATTTGAAGGAAATACTGGCGAGGATTCGGGTGATCGTGTCACTAATTTTCAATTTTGGTGCTCGTCTAACTCCCTGAATGACGATTCTATTTGTTTGAGGCTATTTCAACGCACCCTCATGGGGGTCTCTACGAAATGGTAAATTGAGCTACCAGGAGGAACATACAGAAACTTTAATCAGATGGTTTTGTCTTTCTCAACCACTTCCAGTTGTCGGTTCATTACGATGCTGACATAGAACTTTTGTCGGCCCTCCAACAAGATAAAACCACACATATCTCAGACCATATCCAAGAGTGGCATAGACAGAAGAGGTTGATCAAAGCCTACATTCCTCTAGAGTTTCTGTTGGAGTGGTTCCTTAAGTCCTTATTGCCTTATATTTTTAAGGATGTTTCTACATTCGGAGTAACATCTAAGGAAGAAGCTATTTTCAAAGCCCAACAATTGGACCTCATATATTCTCAATTTGGGATGTTCTATGAAATTATTACTAATGCGTCGTGGTCAAACTATGACCCTAGACAAAATCTTGGGCCTCAAGCCAATGGCATCATAGGCTCTGCAAATGCTAAGTCTACAAATTTGGTGACAAACCGGTTGAAATATTTGTCTCTAATCCAGCCTGTAACAAGACAAGCTTCGACTTTGTCCTCCACTCTCACTTAGTCGATGGATGTGCATTATGTACAGTTGTTGGCTAACCCAAATGGTAACCACCAACTAGAAGGGAATAGAAGGAAAGGATGAGGTAATAATCGTAAGGGTGGGAAAAATAATAACAAAGCCAATGATGACACTAAAAATGATAGATAGAATAATAATGTTAGTGTGGGAAAGAAAGAAAAACGGAAGGTGAAGTTTCCTTGTAAAATTTGTAAAGATGATCACATTACCAACCTATGCCCCAAAATTGAGGAAGCCTCGAGGCTCTTATCACAGTCACCTGCTATGCTGACAAATCTGTTTCTACATAATCAACACATGACCTCAGGGACCTCTAACACTAGAAATGCATCGAGCGAGAGTCGAAACCCCTCGACACATTAAGGTGGCCATATATGTGTAAATATGTTCAAGTCTTAGATTGATGTAGCCACTCGATCTCGTTATTATGGTTCTTCACAGACTGTTGTAGGTCTAGAGTCTCCTCCTCCTCTGAAAAAAAACCCTTGCATATAGAAAAGTTGGAACCTCTGCCTCGAATTCTGAAAGGAGTACTAAAGCGCTCTTCCCACAATCCTAATGCCAAATCTTCCTAGAACTATTCGATTGTCGAAGATTTGGTTCAAACCCCTTGTGCGATGTCGGATTTGGAGGTGCTCCAGACATTTCCTTCATAGAGGAACGCCTTGTTATCTACTTTAGGATCTATAGACCCATGTGGCTTGAAGGTTATTAAGTTTGATGTCATGGATGTTAGGCGTCTCTTACCTTACCACGTGGCCTTTCAAATCCATGTGGAGTACATGAAAATTACCATAAAACACACTATAATTGATGAAGGTGTTGAGATGTGCGTGATGTTCCTAACCTATTGGAAAGCCATTGGCTCTCCGACTCTATCCCAATATATGACTATGTTGACCAATTTTTATGGGCATTCGTTCTAACCCCATGAAATTCTTCCCTCTTTTCTGGTCCAGTTAGGTGGAAAGACGGTGGAGGTTTATGTCGAGGTGGTTGATGTGCCCCTCGACTATAATTTACTACTAGGGTGTAATTAGACTTATTCCATGACAACATTCATGTTGTCCATTTTCTGCACTTTATGTTTTCCTCACAAAGGGAAAATAGAGGCGATTGATCAATTTCCCTTTGCACACACTAGTCTTAATGCATCAGTTAGACCTTTGGTCCCTGTGATAAAAAATTCTCAGCAAGAAACTGAGGATGTTGATATCGGAATGTATTCCTCTCTGAAGGGTAGCTTTGATTTGATGGCACCAATTCACCACATTCATGTCATTTCTAGTGATTCTTTGTCGTCGATGAGGTTCTTTCCTTTTTGTACTTCATATTTCAACGACCCTTGGACCCTACCGTCTCTAACTATGTCGTACGAAGGTCAGTCGCACAGTGGGATGGAAATTCCACTGTCAGTAGTAGAAGTTGCATATCAGTCTATTCTTGATGCTACTGCTAACCCAGATCCTCTCTCCTCATAGACGAACAAGGTGGATCCTGCTCTAGACCCCGTATGGGCCATCCAATCATCTTATTCACATGATTGCCTCGATGATACTTTACCTTCGGATGAAGCCATATTAGAGGCCATGTATGGTCTTGATAGGCCTTGGGATGATATACATCATCGCTCCTATTTCCTCCCAGAGCTTGTTAGGATCAAACAGGATGACTTTAGATCAAACTTAAGTGAGATAGTCGGTCACATTGTGGTTCCATTAGATACATATGGTATTTATGCCGAAGTAAACATGGAGAATATTTCTCCTACCGTCACGATCGACATATCTCAAATTACTGGCAAAATTGAGAACATGTATGTCGGTGCAGATTGCTCGCCTGAAGAAATTCATATCTACACCGATCTATTCAAACAATTTTGTGATGTATTCACTTGGTTGTATGAAGATATGCCATGGATCGACCCCAAAATTTTCGAACATGAGATTAAGACCTATCTGGATGATAAAAAAATTCGACAACGTATTAAATCTGTTAATCCTAGGAAGGCCCCTTATATTAAGGAAGAGGTAGAAAAGCTACTTAATGTTGGTTTCATCTACCCAGTTCCCTTGACTGAATGATTTTCTAACCCCATTCCCATGAATAAAAAACAAGGAACCATCTGCGTATGTATGGATTTTCAAGACTTGAATAAGGATTTTCCTAAATATAACTTCTCGACTCCTTTCATTGACCATATTCTTGACGAATGCGTGGGAAGTAAAATCTTTTCTTTTATGGATGGATTTTCAGGGTATAATCAAATTCAAATCAAACCCCAAGATCAACATAAGATGACATTTGTTTGTCCTTGGGGGACTTTTTCATATCGTAAAATACCTTTCGGCCTTAAAAACATCGGAGAAACCTTCCAATGTGCCATGAACTTTGATTTTCACGATCTCAAGCATATTTTCAAAGCTTACCTAGATCATCTTGCTTCTCACTCTTGCAAGAGAGTAGATCACTCCACTCACCTTCGGTTAGTATTTGAGAGATGTCATTACTATCGCATTCGGTTGAAACCTCACAAGTGCATCTTCTATGTTAGTTCTGACCATCTTTTAGGATTCTTAGTGTCTGAGCATGGGATCATGGTAGATTCTATGAAGGTTGAGGAAATACTTCGATTGCCTCCCCCGTGCAACATTCGACAAATTCAAGGTTTACAGGGGAAGAATAATTTCCTGCGTTGGTTCATAGTGAACTATGCCAATTTAACTAAGAGTTTTATGCATCTTTTGAAGAAGGATACTCTATTTATATGGGATGAGCAAGCCAAGGAATATTTTGATGCTCTTAAGAAAGATTTGGTATTGACACCTCTGTTGAAGCTTCCAAACTACAGTAGAGACTATTTGATTTATATCGCCATGTCCGAAGGGACTGTTGGTATGGTTCTGGTTCAGGAGGACAATGAGTTCCATGAGCACATTGTCTACTATCTTAGTCGAAACCTGGTCAGTCCTGAACTTAAATACTTTCACGTAGAGAAACTAGCCTTGGCCATCATACATGTAGTTCAAAGATTATGGAATTATATATTACTTTGCAAAACTACTGTAGTTGCGGATATCGATCCATTTCAATATGTCCTCACCAGGTGTATCATAGGGGGGAAATACATTAAGTGTATTGTTATTTTGCAAGAGTTTGATCTCGATTTCACTTCGGTGAAGTCTAAGAAATCGCTAGTTTTTTCCGAGTTGATATCGGACTTCCCTCGATAGATGAATAATTTTTTCATGATGATTCATTCACGGATGAAAATATCTTCCTTATGTCATCTTTAGACCCTTGGTATGGATACATTCTAATTTATCTTCAAACCTTGAAGTTATCCCATCATATGTCGAGAGACAATCGACGATGTATACGTCATCAGGCTAGAAACTACCTTATCACCGACGACACTTTGTATCGTCGAGGAGTAGATAATATTTTACGTCATTGCTTGACTCAGGAGGGAGCTTAGTATGTTCTCAATGACTGTCACAGTGGGGCTTGTGGTGTTCATTTATGCGGGCTTGCAACAACCCAAAAAATATTGTGAGACAGTTATTTTTGGACGTCAATTTTTAAAGATTGTGTTGAAGAGGTCAAGAAGTGTCACCCTTGCCAGGTGTTTTCTTGGAAAATGCACTCACACCCAGCCCCTCTTCACCCAATCGTCACCATCGGTCTCTTCACCAAGTGGGGGGTAGATTTTATGGACTGTAACCCAACTTTGGATGGGGGCATCAACATATCATTGTGGTTGTGGATTACTTCACTAAATGGGCAGAGTCCATGCCTACCATTAAATCCTATGGTAAGACTACAACATTCTTCGTATTCAACCAAATTATAGCCCGGTTCGAAATCCTAAGAGAGATTTTCATTGATCATGGTAGTCACTTTCAGAATTAAATGATGAAAGAGTTAGCATCAAAGCTGAGGTTTAAGCATGGTCATTCTTCCCCTTACTATCCCCAGAAAAATGGACAAGTAGAGGCAATGAATAAATCTCTCAATACCATCTTGCAAAAAACTGTCAGCGAGAGTAAATCTTACTAGAATCTTATGCTTTACCCTGCACTTTGGGCATATCAAACCTCGGTAAATACTTCCATCAATTTATCTCCTTTTTAGTTAGTAAATGGTGTGGAGTCGATTCTTCCAATTGAATGTGAAATCCCTTCCCTCAAGTTGGAAATTGAGCTCCTACCTGACATATCCGATCTTGAAAAACGCCCTGTACACCTAGAGCATCTCGATGAGCAATGTCGAGATGCCTCTATGACTATCAAAGTGAATAAACAATGTGTTAAGGTTCAGTATGATAGGTATGTCTATCCTTGGTAGTACGTTGAGGGTGACTTGGTTCTCCTATATGACCAAGCCAAAGAACTGCCAAAGAACCATTGGGGGCAGGTAGGTTCAACCCCATGTGGCACAATCCTTATATCGTGCGACGTGTCTTAAAGAAAGGATCCTATGAATTGGAATATTATGATGGGAATATGTTGGATGAGCCCAAAAATGGGCTCTACCTTAAAAGGTATTACACTTAAACCCTCAAATATTGGGTGTGGAATTTTGTATACTAGTGTATCTTAGTGTATATACATCTTTTCCTTTGTGTCATTGACTTGCTTATAAAGTTTTCCCTTGGTTGGAAGATGTCGACAGTATTTAGTTTACTTAGGGTTCACAGATGGTTCTAGTTATCATACGTGGAACATGTTTTCCGTTGCTTGGGTCATTTACTCACCCGTGGGCCAACTGGTGTCTTCAGGTGGCATTTTCTTGGAGCCATCAACGAAAAATGTGGCTAAGTATAGTGTCGTTATAGATATATTAGGAGACACCATATCACATGGTGTTTGGTATTTAGAGGTTCACATGGACTCCCAGTTAGTCGTATGTCATTTAAATGGAAGTTACTATGTGCGAGACCCTAATCTACTTCGACGATTCCTATGGGTATGACTGTTGGAACGATACTTTGATTTTCTTACTTATAATAACATACCTAGAAGTTCTAATCATGTATCTGATGCATATGCTAATTATATCGTAGATTGGAATTTGTCACATAACTAAGCAAAGAAAACACATTCATTCATGTACATATTGTAACATATATAAGTAAATCCAAAGGTCAATTTTTTTTATAATTCATCCTTTCAAAAAATATGGTGTCATAGTACAAATGGGACACACACCCTCAAAATACATATATGGTCATTATATAATATGACCATGGCATATACTCCTGTGGCATCGGATATATATCATGATATCACACTACGGTGTTTGCGAGACATCGAAAGAGTTTCACCCATGCATGAGGTACACCCACCACCTGTCGCTGCATAGCCTCTAGAAGATCCTCCACTTGAACCATAGGAATCATGTATGTCAATCGAGATAGGTTCCCCTGCACATTCTGTAACACTATGTCTGCATCTCCTCTTATGTGCTCATCTCCTCGGCTCCTCCACAGATTTCATGGGAATCCCTCTGGCCATCATGGACCCACATCTACGTAACAAATAAATTGTTAATACTTGATACCATACAAAAATATTTGCGTTTTTTATTTTTATTGAAAAACACAAAAAAAATGAAATATATAAAAACATTTCTTACCAATATTACCGTAGGCAGAACCTGGTGGTAAATTCATGTCCATATCCCCTCTGTAGTCGATCCCACCATAATATTAGTGGTCAATGGCTATGACCTATTAGCGCCACCAGAAAAAGAACTCATCATTCGAGGGGGTTGGCACCCTACAAACTCCTAGCCGCCTCATCACATCGATCCACCGTGACATGGTTGGATCATACTATCCATGTGGAATAATCTCTACCCTAGGGCTCAAGCATGGAACCCACTCAAAGAAAAAACTACAAAGAATGGATGCAAATCCGAAATTTCTCTTTTTCCCTTGTTTGGAATCCATCAATTGGCTCTTCATGTTAGCGATAAGTGAGGTACACCAGTGATAAACAGTGGGTCTTAAGCACTCCAATTCATAAAACATGAGTAAGCTTGATGCCTGGTGCAACGAGGCTGACCCTAAAATCTGTGTAAGTACAAGCATGACGATCTTTAATCTTAGGTTCTCGATCGCCCTGATTAGGACTTGGTTGCCTACTTTATATGCTCCTTCAACACAGTGGGTGGAAATGTACTCCTCCATATTCATACCACCCCTATCCCCTTAGGCCTTGAGATTCACTACCTTTCCCCTACAAGATAATCCTGTGATAAAATATATATCGTCCACTTCAATCCTCAATGGTTTCTCATCGAGGTTGAAGGACTCTGTCTCCGGATCCCAATAGTTTACTAGCAACTAGAGTAACCTCACTTGAGCCTTCATTCCCTTGAGAGACCAAAATTTATAAAGGCCACATATTTTTAAATCTTGTTGGGCCCTTGCATCCCTTTCCACTCTTGCATCTATCTCTTCATGCTCCCTCTCCCTCCATTCAATCACCATCCTACAAAGGAAAAGCCATTTTTTGAGATAAAATCTTTCAAAAATGTGTTCACGAACTTGTACGCAGGCTAGATTGGTAAAATTCGCATATAGGGATGCATATACGTGGCCATGATGCTCTTTTCCCACATATATGGGGTCGTATATGAGACCCGATGAAATGTCACTCGCGTACACCCTAATTTCCATATTGCGCCCTCTAATACTAAAAAAATGGGGCCTAAAATTGAAATTTAAACCATTGAAATTGAAGTATAGGGGATGGGAACTTACTTGGTCCAGACGGTTGTTGATTCCATTGATCGTAGCTCCCACAATCGACACTTGAATATCATGGGGAAAATGTTCTAAAATGCACTATATGGATGAAAAAATTCAAATGGTATGGTAAAATGGTCTATTTTTACTATTGGTAGAAATGTTTTTACCCACTTCATATAGTTTGTACTAATTTTTGACCTTATGGACTATAGTGTAGTGGAAATATTTGGTTTTTGGTGGCTTTGTCCAGGATTTTTTGCGGTTTCCAGCATCATACTGTCCGTTCACTCCTTCGACATGTATATTCTTTCACTGACATACAAGATAGGTTGTCACTTTGTTTTTCATTCTTGCATCATCCTATGATGGTGATCCATACGCCTTAGGTATGAACCCATTTATTAGCTACACAATATCTTCTTACTGCTACTCGAAGTGTCGTTATTAAGTGGTAGAGGCTTACCAAACATGGGTGCCCTAGTTAGAACCTTTGTGCTATTTGGTTCCCATGAAAAAATTATTCCATAGGATCGGGAGTTCCTTATAGTTCCGATATGACTTTGCGTTCGAACCCCATATTCTTACTCACAAGCATTCTGATTTTTACCTATGAGACTCCCCTCGAGTCTTGGTTAAGCTCTTTTCCAACTCTCTAAAAAATGAAAAGATTGTCGAGTGAACTTGTCTCTTTCACACTCATTAAATGGATTTGAAAGGATGTCTATATGGTGTAAGTTTAACCCTTTTTGGACCAAGTATACTACTTACGAAAAAGGAATACTCTAGTCACCATTGGCTAGAAGAGTTCTCCTGGGTATTAGTTTATACGTTTTCGGGCCTAGGGGACTAAATGTATGAAAAAGGACATTCTTTGGAGTAAAGTTGTAATCGCATTCCATCATCCTTCTTGTAGTATTGAGCCTATTTTCGGTTCCTTCTTTCTCTTTATAAGCCTCTTACCTCAACAATTTGCATCACTAGACAAGCAGAGCATTTTTTATATCCTTTGCAGCTTGACATCTTGTACCCTAAGAGGAAACATCCCCCCAAGTGTCCATGCCCTACATGCACTTCCTTGCATTGAGAATAGGTATGTTCCATTGTTTGGATCTAGTTGCTTACTCGCGACACTCATTTCCTCTCATGTATCATAACATTTCTTTTCCTATGAAAAAAAAAAAATACGAGAGGGAAAATAATATTATCTCATATTGGCAATAGTCGTTTTTCCTTTGAACAAAGAACAAAAATTTGAGTCCAGTGTCATCCAAATTTTGGGTTTATTATGACTTTAGGAAGTTGAGCTCGTTACTTAGAGTTTACTCCTTCGATTGATTATTCTTTCGGTCCGTATGGAGAATTTGTTGATGCTTTCTGCATCACAAAGTTTTATCATCAAGTCTATGTTTCCTGAGTTATCCATATGTCTCATGCTCTTGTTCAAAGGATGTCTATAAGCCTGTGTCAGCCATTTCTCAGAACTCTTGACATTGCATGTCGTCCATACCCTCAATGTATCTCAAAGCCACATGAAGTTGTAGTCCTACCATGCACCCTGGCCCTAAATGCATTATGGGTAGGTAACCGTGAACCCAACAGTTGACAAATCCTCATTGGTTGTTGATTAGGGGGTCTCCCTTATGTTCGACGGCAAGAAATATATTCACACATTGGGATTTGTGCAGTGTCTTGGATGGCATTAGCATTTTTGGTGGTTTCCTTGCCTTTGTTGCCAGTTTTTCTTATTGGATTCTATTCAAAGGGTCTCTTTCATGCACTACTTGCATCTGGTGCATACAAGAGATGCAAAGGGTCATTGGTTCGCATACATCCTATTCATCTGAGCTCCTCCTAATCATAAATATATTTCTTTGTACCTCGTGTTGACTAATGAGAGATTTCTAATGCTCTCCTTTAAGTTGGTCTCCTTCCATCGACTTCATCTCATCTATTATGGAAATGAGACCTAGAGTCCTATGAGTACCTAGAGGCTTGCAGTCATCAGTGGCAGGTTCTCCCACCATCGACAGTTGGGAATACATCAATGTCTCTTGATCGATGGATTCTTAAAGTGTTTGACCTCAACACCCTTATTCACACTTGTAGAATCTACTCGGTTCCTTGATACCTACTTTCATTATCGGTAGGTTGTCTTGAGTTTGTTAACGATATACCTTAACGACTAGTAATCAAATGAAGTCTTATTGTGTTTGATCTCAACTCCTCTATTCACATGATGTAGATTTGAACCTTCGACGGATAGTGTAGAATACCTCCAGCTTATAGTAGCAACATTCATAATCTGTTGTTTTCCTTCATTGGACCAATACCTATATGAATTTAGTGATCATGGGAGATCAGATTGTACTCCATTCTATGCAGGTATATTTAGATTGATTTTGATACTGAATTCCACTGTGCCTTGTTCGTGACTATGACATCCTATGGCATATTTCCGCTTTGTATTGCCTATTCATGACCATGAACAACTATTTGATATATTTCCACATGGATTTGTAGTGTAATTCATATTGGCATCCATGTGTACAAAGTCATTATGGATTGTAATATTCTCATGGGTAACTATCACTTCCAGCTGAG
>SNQJ01S0029609.1:19376-36273 GCA_010110895.2 Picea sitchensis | reverse complement strand
GTTACAACAAATTTTTCCTCACCTCATGCAACTTGCTTAGATGGAATTTACATTTCCCTATGTAGACTTGAATTTCCCTTTTGTACCTTCCAGATAAAAAAAAACATATTTTTCCACATATACACACCCTACTAGTTATACAACAAGCGTATACACAGGTTTCTACACTACAACCCGCGTACATCGGGATCGGTGCTCAAAATTAAAAATTATGTTGGGTTTCCATGCCATGTCACAAGATCCATGATCCTTGAACTTCCATATACTAGAAACTCTCTGAATTGACCCTTCAATTCCATTTAAAGGCTATAAATTGAGTGATATCCAAGCCTCGAGGAGATTCAACAATTCAACTTTGAGATCTATAACATCCTGCTCTTGCGCACACCTAATTGAACTTATTCTTTGAGGACACTTGCATGCAAGTGATCCGGTTCATTATATAATTGACTATTTGATTATGATTATGAGATGTTGAGGATCCGATGATATGTTATCTTGTTATATTTATATCGACAAGTGTTATTGACTGGTTTTCCTGAGTGTGCAGGACCCTGGACGTTTGAGGATGTTGATGGAATCAAGGGAACTCCTTGGACGGTGGATCAAATTAGGGAGTGAATTGTTATGGTTTGGATTTTTTTTATATTACATATATGAAAAATGACTAGATATTATGATTTTGATTGTTATCGTGGACATGTTTCGTTGATGGATGTAGGCTGATGATAACTTGTCGACCAGACTCACATTTGGAGTAAAGGGGTCATGCATGACAACCAAAGATATTGAGGGAGAGGTGTGGCAGCAACCCTACCACAACCTACTAGCACTCTCGTCATGGCTCAAATTGTAGGTTAACAATTACCTAGTTCGAGAAGATCCACGATGTCATGAGGGAATACCGTGACAGTCGCTCATGACGATTCTAAGGGGCGTGCAATAAGGAAGGGTCCTTATTCCTTAGAGGCCCTTACTCTCCCACAAGGTCACCTGACAGAGTATTAACTCCATGGGTTTGACGTCTACCAAATTCAGTCAAGAGGCGAGTGACACCCTTGGAGCATGTAGTGCATCTTGAAGGGCACTTCGCGCAAATAAAACAGGAATGCAAGAGAGTGGCACCCTTGGAGCATGTAGTGCGTCTTGAAGGGAACGTCACGATTTTAACTATGGTAAGATTAATAAACCTAGTTTCTAGGAAAATTTGCCTCCTTAGGACCTGGCCAACCTTAAAATGAATGAGGGTATAAGTAAAGTTTAATAATAAAAACAATTTCCCTTAAAAACTATCGCCAAGCCTAGTGAATTTAAAACCTAGGTCTAAGAAGAACATGTGAATAAGAAAAAAAATGATAAATGGACATGTAACAAGAAGGGGGTAAAGAAAATTCAAGCATTAATAATTAAAGTAAAATTTTAATGAAGGTTTAAATTATTAAAAGGGCAAATTGTTGTTTTTGTCTAAACTTGCTAATTATGAACTTAGTTAAAAAGGGGAACTTAAAGAAAATGGGAAACTTAAAGAAAAAGGGGAATGCCTAACTTAGTAGGGAATCTAGCCTTTGGAACTTTCTGTTTGTGAACTCAACTAGGATTTAAGTAAGGCGTAAGTCATTCAAGAATTATAAGGGAATAAAGGGACACCGAAGAGCATTTTTAGGAATGCTTTTAGGTGGGTGAGGGAAATAGGTAAACTTAATTAATTAATAAATTGATTTTCTCATGCAACTAAGGGATCGGGTGACATGTGTACGTGGGAGGTTTATCCTAATTAAATTTAATAAAAAGAATCTAATGAGGGTTTGGGAAACTAATCACTAAGAAAAATCTATAAAAAGGATAGTGGAGGAGGACTATGGATCACGTCTGGTATGCATAAGGTTACGTTGCCGGAAGTTATCTTGACTGAATTTTCTTGTGGGAGTTGGGATACCCAGCTTGGATAATGAGTGGTAGCTCGACCTTGCGAGGTGAGCTGGGAGATAGTATTCTATGGAATTGTGTGCATGGCCCCTTTGCGGCTCGGGGGGCTCAGGGGGAACAAGAGTACCCCTAGAGTTGGATGGGAGGTACCGGTGAGCTATAAATGGTTGGAAAGAAGGAGCGGGATAGAGCACGAGCGAGAGACAGCAGTAGCGGAACCTTCGCCTTCGCTCAAGGTACACACGTCTAAATTTCGCAATTTTATTTAGTTGAATACATGCTTATTTACATCTAGATGGTATGAATTTTGGGTTCCTCGCTTTGTGTTTGTTATTAATGTATAGCATTATGATTCCCCCAAGAGAGTCTACATCCATGTGCAGTTCATGGTCTCTATTGCTTAAAGAGCGCCCCTTTTATTTAATTATTTGTAGTCCAAATTCCGGTAGCACAACAACCATTATTCATTCCAGTTTTGTCTACATGCTTTCTCTTATTCTTGTAGCACAGTGATAGTTGCACATGTTAGATTATTTCCTGTCATATCTGTCAATTGTGGTTTTAAATTTTCTAGGGATCTTATTTATTGTTGTGTAACCCTTGGTGCCTTATAGTTTTAATTTATTTCTCTGTTTTCCAAATGGAATTATTTATCTTATTATTTATTTAATGCTCAGGGATGTGTCTCTTTGTTTTCCAAATGAGAAAAATCACCGTTGATTGGAGGTATGTTCTCGATTTTCAAACTTTGGGCGTGCCTCCTATTTGAACAATTAAAAAAGAGGGTTATGTTCTACTGAGGAAATTTTTTATGGTCCATCCTCCATTGGTTGTTTCGGATTTCTTCGTGGTTCTTAGTGGATTTTTTCTCATGTCCATACTAAACTTATCCTTTTCTTCACTGGATTCTTCCATTACGAGTCTACCCATTTATGTAATACCCTCTCTTGAGTGAATAAAAGTTTGGTGGTGAATTTGTGAACTGTGTAGCATAATTCCCAAGTCCCAATTTACGTTTTTACATTGTTGTAATTGACTCTTTTGGAAGTGTCGATATCATTTAGAACCCACAAGAAAACTAAAAGACTATTGACACGACTGGGAGTCGTACTTAACAAAATTTTATAGATTCAATCGAGAACATTAAATTCACACTACCCATGTAAAAATAAAGGAAACAATCCCAATTTAAAATTAGAATCTTAAATTATGTTAATAGACAACATTTTAAGAAATAAATGTTCAGTTTCCTTTTTAATAAGCACTGTCGAATATTTTCTTGTAAGCAAATTTTCTCCTCCACTTCACTGCTTTAGAAGCATATCGTAAATCCTCGGGCACCAAACGGTGGTCATGGATGGGCGATCTTAGGTGATATCTTTCTAAATCTTTATGAGTAGATGCTTATGTGGTGCAACTAAAAACAAAATTTCCTTACCTATGCTCGTTGCGTCAAAACCTTAGTAAGATATTTTTCCGTCACTCATAACCATTTAAAATCAATTGACAACTTAAGACATGTCGATGCATTAATTTAAATTTAGCATTTATGCTTTTTACACAGCGAGATGACCCTAGTGTAAAGTAAGTTGGGTCACTGCACTTGGCCTTAATTTACATCTCAAGAAGTTTATTGACAATCATCTTAAACTTGGACAGGTGTAATAATTAGTCATATATTTCGACTCTAAATGTCTTAAACTTGGACAGGTGTAAGAATTATACGTGCTTACTGTGATGCCACCTGTAAATGACTTAAATGCGCATTGTTAACTGATGCAACAATTTGTGGTTTAAATACATCGAGATCTTACTATCCCTTTAAATAACTACACAACGATTTAAATATAATTACACAGAGATTATTAATATTACACAGAGTTTCTAATAAACACCCAAAAGATTTAAATATTGAGTGGTTAGAGCTGGCAGTGATTCTGTAATTTAGAAATGTTTTTAAGTTATGATTATGGCAGCTGGATTTATGGAAGGGGATCTAATATGGTGGTTATCCCATTTAGATCAGTTGATTGTTTTTAACCGTTTTAAGGTTTTAATTATGATTAGTGTGATTAGCGCTTACACTAGATTAATCGTTTTACAACAGTTAATTGTTTCATTACGAATATGGTGATTATCCCAATTTATTAGTTTAATTTTTTTCACAATAGTTTAATCATTTAATTATGAATAATGTGGATATCCCTTTTTATTAGTTAATTGTTTTATAACAGTTTTAATTGGTTAATTGCGATCATTGCGATTATCGCTTGTTAATAGTTAGTTTCTACATTAGGGAACTAATTGGGAACATATTGGAATCATTGATGTTGTTATGGAAATCCTTGTATGAAAACTTGTAAATAAAATCTACTCTCTTCTTTTCTCATAAAGTTCAATGGGGTGGTCCTTAAAAAGGGAAAGTAGGGAAGTATGGTTTTATTTCTAGAAGAAAGTAGGAAAGTATGGATATGAATTCTTATATTATTTTAAGGTATGTTGCAATGTGCTAGAATAATCTTGATGGTAAATGGACGAGATACACCTAGATGGTAGAATATTTTAACCTTGTTTTGAATGTCGTTATCTTGCACATCGTTCAACTAGTTTGATTACCGTGCTCTCCTTATGGTTTCGTATAATGTATAATAGTGCAAGTTGGATTTTGGGAAAGGTTGGATTTTATGTCTGGTCGAAGGTTTAGAATTATTCTTGTTGCGCATGGGTCCCTAGTACGCTCGTCACACTATGGTGACATGATTCCTTGAGATTGGATCATCGTGCGCATTGATCAAGAAGTGCATATGATAAACTGGCTTAGGGTCATGCGCCTACTAATGTGGATGATGTTTGTTTTTTTATAAGAAAGGTTGTACTTGGTTTGTAACATTTAATGTGATTGTCTCCTGCTCCCCGGGAAGATTCTAGCTACTTGTGTCGTTGAAGCTGTTGCATTTTGATTGATTGATGTTGCCTTTTAGCTCGGTAGGCGTGGTATTGATTATGTTGGGTGGGATCTATACACCTCCTTGTTCCTCATAACAGTTTCCAGCCTTGAGACCTTAAATTGTAAAAATCGATGGGAACATAGGCTTGAGCGTTGCTTATGTGTCCTGGAGGGCCTAACCTTACAGGGTAGGACGAGCAGGTAGTCATTTTTATTCTTCGTCTGATTGAATGTCGTATGTTGCTTCCAGTTGCATGATGTGCTAGTATGCTAGGTTGTTATGTTTGTATGTTGCATGAATTGTGTGCATTGTGTTCATCGTCGTGTTGTGATGTTTTGAGTGTATTGTCGTTATTACTTTCCTACATAAAAGAAAAAGAAAAAAAATTGTATATGTTATCTAAGGCTTGTTGTCCTAATGACGGGGTTTGTCACATATGGTATCAGAACTTGTTCAACCTACGACTTGGGATCAATACGTCTTCCATTGATTAGATACTTGATTATAAAATGTCATTAATTAAATTGATTTGTATTCGTGCAGGTAATTATGGTTAGAGGACATCATGGAGGCAAATGACAGGGTGCGAGGGGAGGAGGCGCGATGCCCCCAATAGAATCCATGTCTGAGGGGTCTAATCCCTAGGGAGGCGAACAATTTGTTGGGCGGGAACAAATAGATGTGGGTCATGTGGTTGGGCTGATGAGGTCCTTTAAGAGGATGTCTAAGGCACTGATCAACTATTTGGATAGATATGAGGCCAAGGTGCCGACACCTCCTGTGGGTCCACCACGCGCCTCGGTTGGTACTGGTAGCATTCATCGCGAACTCAAGAAGGTTGAATTTCTCGAGCTCTATGGTGCCCCGGATGACGCAAACATCGAGGCATGGTTGGAGAATATGGCGATGTGCTTTGCACTTCGTGACTATACCTCCAACATGAAGGTTTGCATGGTGATATTTCAACTGAAGGGGAGCTCTCTTCTATGGTGGAAGACGCTCCTGCTGCAATTGAACATGGTCGTTGAAGATATGTCATGGAAATTGTTCGAGGAATGGTTCTGGGAGAGGTATCTGTATGAGGAATTCATTAAGCATCAGCTCAATGAGTTCAACGCCTTCCGACAGAGTGATCGTACAGTGCCTGAGTACAAGGCCTGTTTTATGGAGCTGCTTTGGTATGCTCCCCACCTGAATACCGATAAAATTAAGGTCAACAAGTTCATTTTCGGCCTTAATGTCAACATTCGTGAAAAAGTGAGGATTCTAAGGCCTCAAACCTTGCATGATGTTGTCCAGAAGGCCCTCATAGCAGAGGAGGATCTCATCAGTAGGGGTCAGAGTAGGACTCTGGCAAGACCGATAGGACGGGAAACATATGGTGTGCAGCAAAACCATACACCAGCTAGGCATTTGCCAAGATATCGAAACACTCTGCCAGGATATTGAGGCACTTCGAGAGGATCCACCTTCACTACACCTCGGCAAACAACATCTCAACAACGAACTCCTTACAGAGGACCACAACACCATCATCAACGTTGACTGCAGCAACAGTAGTTTAGGCCTGTTTAGCAGAACAGACCAGGGTTCCAGGCTGGTGGGCCGTTAGTGTCCACCTCAGGTACTAGGAGTACTGGACTGAAGATAGGGTGTTGGAAATGTGGAGAGCCACATTACCAGCATGACTGCCTAGTTGAGAGGGCCAGAGTAGCCAGATTAGTCGGACCCACTACCGTGGGAGATTTGGACAAGGCCCATCAGATTCATGCAACAGTGAATAACCGCCAGGCAGAGCACCAGTCCACTGTGCTCGAGACATCAGGTACCGTCGCTGACTAGACCCTTAGTATTATGATACAACCAGGTGATACAGAGAGGTTTATTTTTGGTGCAGCGCTAAAAATAATTAAGGTAAATGCAGTTGAACATGACAACTTTATCTTTGTAGAAATGGCTTCAGGAGCCAAACTTAAGTTTGGAGGGAAGGTTACGGGCTGTAGCCTTAACCTGGGAGAGTTCGTCACTAGGGCCAACCTATATGTCATGATCTTAGGGTCTTATGATGTTGTGATCAATATGGACTGGTTGGAATCGAATGATGCGATACTCAACTATAAGAAAAAACAATTGAGCGTGGTCTATGATGAGGGATAGAGATGCGTGATTGTAGGTCGGAACTAGGGAGTCTCCCTAAGGTTCATCTCTTCCCTACAGCTACAGAAGAGCATGCCCAAGGGATGAAAGATATCTACGATCCTTGCGTTAAATGAAAAGGGTGTGGTGGAAGGCCTAGAAAACCTTCTGGTGGTGCAAGAGTTTGCAGATGTCTTCCCATAGGACTTTCCAGGATTGCCACCTGAGAGGGAATTGGAATTTACCATCGACCTAAAACCAGGAATTGAACCGATAGCAAGAATGCCTTATCGGATGTCTACCCCTGAGTTACAGGAGTTGAAAATGTAATAGAAGGAGTTGTTGGATATAGGACTTATACGTCCAAGTGTGTCACCGTGGGGTTTGCCTATTATTTTCATATGGAAGAAGGATGGGTTGTGGAGACTTTGCATCGACTACTGTCAATTGAACAAGGCAGTGATCAAGAACCAATATCTATTTCCAAGGATTGACGATTTGTTTGATCAGATGAAAGGCACGACAATGTTTTCGAGGAACGACTTGAGATCAGGGTATCACGAGTTGTGGATCAAGGAGGATGGCATCCCTAACACCACCTTTAATATGAGGTTTGGACATTACAATTTTACTATTTTACCATTTGGACTGACGAATGCTCCAGGGATATTTATGAGCTTGATGAACTAGGTGTTCCCCGAATACTTGGACAAGTTTGTCCAAGTATTCATTGACGATATTTTGATATATTATTGGATGATGGAGGAGCATGAAGAACACTTTCACTTGGTATTACAGTTTCTACGAGAAAAAATATTGTTTGGGAAACTATCAAAATGCTCGTTTTATCAATCGCAGATTCATTATTTAGGGCATGACATCTCTAGCGAAGGTATTGTTGTGGATCCCACGAAGTTCGAGGCTATTATGGAATGGCCTGCATCGACGAATTTCCAAGAAGTGCGTAGCTTCATGGGTTTAGCAGGATATTATCGACGGTTCATCGAGGTTTTTTCGAAGATAGAAAATCCGATTACAAAATTGCAGAAGAAGAACAAGAAGTTTGTTTGGACCAAGAAATGTGCAGAATCATTTCGGAGGCTCAAGGAGTTGTTGATGACAACACCAATACTAAAGGTCCCTGACATGGATGAGGACTTCTTGGTATACACTGATGCATCCAAGAAAGGCTTAGGTGGAGTCTTGATGCAAGAGGGTCATGTGATCGCTTACATCTCGAGAAAGTTGAGAAGGGATGAGGAGAACTATGCGACGCATGATTTGGAGTTGTTAGACATTGTATATGCCTTGAGAGTTAGGAGACACTACCTGATCGGATGAAAATTTGCACTAAAAATGGAACACTGTGGTTTACAACACATTTTTACGCAAAGTGACTTGAACGCGTGACAAAGGCGTTGGTCGAAATTACTTAGCGAGTATGATTTAGAGATTACTTGCATAAAATGAACAGTGAACAGAGTGGATAATGCGTTGAGTTGGAGACCGTGCATATTTTCGGTGATGCCTCTTTAGACGAATCTACGTGAAAATATTCTAACTTTATAGTGCAATGATGACTGGTATAAAGAGGTTAAGGAATTTATCGGACAAAACACCATGATGGTACCAAAATTTGAGGGATTTACCATGGACAACAACGGATTATTGAGATTTAATAATCGGATTTATGTACCTCCCAACGATGAGTTGAGGAGTTTGATCCTAAATGAGGCTCATAGAGCAATGTACATGGCTCATCCAGGAGTCATGAAGATGAGGGGAGACCTTAAACCCTTATTCTTCTGGAAAGGAATGAAGGCGGACATAGTCAACTACGTGGCAAGATGTCTAGAATGTCAACAAGTGAAGGATGAACATAAACATCCGACAGGATTCTTCAAGCACATGCCATTCCAGAATCGAAATGGGAGGTCATTTCGATGAATTTCATTGTTGGATTGCCACTGACGGCAAGGAGACACGACTCGATTTTTGTGGTAATAGACACTTTGATGAACAATGATCATTTTATTCCCGTGCATATGACATATCAGGAACCTGACATAGCAAGAGTTTTCATCAGCGAGATTGTGAGGCTGCATGGCATGCCTAAGACGATTATATCCAATCAAGGATCGGTGTTTAAAGGACGATTTTGGATGAGTTTCCAAGAGCCCTTGGGAACCCAACTTAACTTTAGTACCACGTATCACCCTGAGACAGATGGGAAGACGGAGCGAATGAACCAAATATTGGAGGATATGTTGCGTATCTATGTAACAGACCAATAGAAGAATTGGGAATAATTATTTCCACCGATAGAATTTGCATATAACAACAGTTATCAAAGGACCATTAAGATGGCGCCATTTGAGTTTCTTTACGGGTGACCGTGTCAGATGCCTTTGAGTTGGGATCAGCTTCAGGATAGGGTCCTGGTGGGACCGGAAGCGATCCAAGAGGTGGAAGATCAAATTCAAATAATAATACAAAGGATCAAGGAAGCGCATGATCGAAAAAAGAGTTATGTCGATGCGCATCGTGTCGACCGTAGTTATGAAGTTGGAGATTGAGTCTTCTTGCGGGTGAAACCGCACAAGAGTTCGATCAAGTTTGGAAAGGGTGATAAACTATCTCCTAGGTTCATGGGACCCTTCGAGATTGTGGAAAGGAAGGGGACTGTGGCCTATCAAATAGCCTTTCCTGATTCTTTGAGGCGTATGCACGATGTTTTTCATGTATCTGTTTTGAGACATTATGTTAGTGACCCTACACATGTGATTGACATGAGTTCCTTGCAGGTATCAGAAGAGGGTGTGCTCACGGTGGAGCCAATCCTCATTCTGGACTATCGCATTCAACAACTATGGTGTCAAACAATAGATCAGGTCAAGGTCTAGTGGGACAACTATAGTCCGCACTTAGTGACCTGAGAGGACGCATAGGATATGCGTCCATAGTTTCCATTTTTGTTTGATAGCTAGACATATTGATATTGTTAGACACTTTATTTCGGCACTTATATACTATGCAACTTTGGGACGATGCTTAAAGAAAGAGGGGGTGTATGTAACATCTCTCTCTTGTGAACACCTGATTGAACTTATTCTTTGAGGACACTTGCGTGAAAGTGATCCGATTCATTATATAATTGATTGTTTGATTATGATTATGAGATGTTGAGGATCTAATGATATGTTATCGTGTTATATTTATATCGACATGTGCTATTAACTGGTTTTCCTGAGTGTGCAAGACGTTGGACGTTTGAGGATGCCGATGGCATCAAGGGATCTCCTTGGACTTCAGATCGAGTCAGGGAGTGAATTTTTATGGTTTGGATGTTTTTGATATTACAGATATGACATTTGACTAGATATTATGACGTTGATTATTATCGCAGACATGTTTCGTTGATGGATGCAGGCTGATGATAGCTTTCCAAATAGACTCACATTTGGAGTAAAGGGGTCACACATGACAACCAAATACATTGAGGGAGACGTGTGGCAGCAACCCTGCCACAACCTACTATCACTCATGTCATGGCTCGAACTGTAGGTTAATGATTACCTACTTCGAGAATATCCACGATGTCTTGAGGGAAGACTATGACTGTCGCTCATGATGATTCTAAGGGGCGCATAATAAGGCAAGGTACTTATTCCTTAGAGGCCCTTAGTCTCCCACAGGGTCGCCTGATGGAGTATTGACTCCAAGGGTTTGACATCTATCAAATTCAGTCAAGAGGCAAGTGGCACCCTTGGAGCACGTAGTGCGTCTTGAAGGGCATGTCGTGCAAATAAAGCATGAATGCAAGCGAGTGGCACCCTTGGAGCATGTAGTGCATCTTGAAGGGCACGCCGCGATTTTAACTTTGGTAAGATTAATAAACCTAGTTTCGAGAAAACTATGCCCCCTTAGGACGTGGTCAGCCTTAAAATGAATGAGGGTATAAGTAAAGTTTAATAACAATTTTTTTTTCCATTAAAAATTGTCGCCAAGCCTAGTGAATTTAAAACCTAGGTCTAAGAAGAACATGTGAACAAGAAAAAAAAATCTAAATGGACATGTAACAAGAAGGGGGTAAAGAAAATTCAAGCATTAATAATTAAAGTAAAATTTTAATGAAGGTTTAAATTATTAAAAGGGTAAATTGTTGTTTTTGTCTAAACTTGCTAATTTTGAACTTAGTTAAAAATGGGAACTTAAAGAAAAAGCGGAATGTCTGACTTAGTAGGGAATCTAGCCTTTGGAACTTTCTGTTTGTGAACTCAACTAGGATTTAAGTAAGGCGTAAGTCATTTAAGAATTTTAAGGGAATAAAGGGACATCAAGGAGCATTTTTAGGAACGCTTTTAGGTGGATGAGGGAAATAGGAAAATTTAATTAATTAATAAATTGACTTTCTGGTGCAACTAAGGGATCAGGTGACATGTGTACGGGGGAGGGTTATCCTAATTAAATTTAATAAAAATAATATAATGAGGGTTTGGGAAACTAATCACTAAGAAAACTATATAAAAAGGATGGCGGAGGAGGAGTATGGATCACGTCTAGTATGTGTACTAAGGTTACGTTGCCAGAATTTATCTTGACTGAATTTTCTTGTTGGATTTGGGATACCTATCTTGGATAACGATTGGTAGCTCGACCTTGTGAGGCAAGCTGGGAGCTACCATTCTCTGGTATTATGTGCGTGACCCATTTGCGGCTCAGGGGGCTCAGGGGGAAAAAGAGTACCCCTAGCGTTAGATGGGAGGTACCGGTGAGGTCTCAACGGTTGAAACGAAGGAGCAGGATGGAGCATGAGCACAAGACAACAACAACAAAACCTTTGCCTTCACTCAAGGTACACATGTCTAAATTTCATAATTTTATTTAGTTGAATGCATGCTGATTTACATCTAGATGGTATGAATTTTGGGTTCCTCGCTCTGCGTTTGTTGTTAATGTATGGCATTATGATTCCCCCAAGAGAGACTACATCCATCTATAGTTCATGGTCTCTATTGCTTAAAGAACACTACTTTTATTTAATTATCTGTAGTCCAAATTCTGGTAGCGCAACAACCATTATTCATTCCATTTTTGTCTACATGCTTTCTCTTATTCTTGTAGCACAGTGATAGTTGCACCTGTTAGATTATTTCCTGTCATATCTGTCAATTATGGTTTTAAATTTTCTTAGGATCTTATTTACTATTGTGCAACCCTTGGTGCCTTATAGTTTTAATTTATTTCTTTGTTTTCCAAATGGAATTATTTATATTATTATTTATTTAATGCTCAGGGATGTGTCTCTCTGTTTTCCAAATGAGAAAAATCACCGTTGATTGGAGCTATGTTCTTGATTTTCAAACTTTGGGCGTGCCTCCTATTTGAATGATTAAAAAAGAGGGTTACGTTCTACTGAGGAATTTTTTTATGGTCCATCCTTTGTTGGTTGCTTTGGATTTCGCCTGTGGTTCTTAGTGGATTTTTACTTATGCATAGACTAAAATTATCCTTTGCTTCACTGGATTCTTCCATTATGAGTCTACCCATTTATGTAATACCCTCTCTTGAGTGAATAAAATTTTGGTGGTGAATTTGTGAACTGTGTAGCGTAATTCCCAAGTCCCAATTTACATTTTTACATTGTAGTAATTGACTCTTTTGGAAGTGTCGATATCATTTAGAATCCACAAGAAAACTAAAATACTATTGACACAACTGGGAGTCGTACTTAACAAAATTTTACAGCTTCAATCAAGAACATTAAATTCACACTATCCATGTAAAAATAAAGGAAACAATACCAATTTAAAATTAAAATCTTAAATTATGTTAATAGACAACATTTTAAGAAATAAATGTTCAATTTCCTTTATAATAAGCACTATCGAATATTTTCTTGTAAGCGAATTTCCTTCTCCACTTCACTAATTTAGAAGCATATCGTAAATCCTTGGGCACCGAACGATGGTCACAGATCGATGATCTTAGGTGATATCTTTCTGAATCTTTATGAGTAGATGCTTATGTGGTGCAACTAAAAACAAAATTTCCTTCTCTCCTATGCTTGTTGCGTCAAAACCTTAGTAAGATATTTTTTCGTCACTCATAACCATTTAAAATCAACTAACAACTTCAGACATGTCGATGCATTAATTTAAATTTAGCATTTATGATTTTTACACAGGGAGATAACCCTAGTGTAAAGTAAGTTGGGTCATTTCACTTGGCCTTAATTTCCCTCTCAAGCAGTTTATTGACTGTCGTCTTAAACTTGGACATGTGTAATAATTAGCCGTATCTTCTGACTCTAAATATCTTAAACTTGGACAGGTGTAAGAATTAGCCATGCTTACTATGTTTCCACCTGTAAATGACTTAAATGCACAGTTTTAACTGATGCAACAATTTGTGGTTTAAATACGTCGAGATCTTACTATCCCTTTAAATAACTACACAACAATTTAAATATAATTACATAGAGATTTTTAATATTACACAGAGTTTCTAATAAACACCCAAAAGATTTAAATATTGAGTTGTTAGAGCTGGCAGTGATTATGTAATTTAGGAATGTTTTTAAGTTATGATTATGGCAACTGGATTTATGGCAGGGGATCTAATATGGTGGTTATCCCATTTAGATCGGTTGATTGTTTTTATCCGTTTTAATGTTTTAATTATGATTAGTGTGATTAGCGCTTACACTAGATTAATCTTTTTACAATAGTTAATTCTTTCATTATGAATATGGTGATTATCCCTTTTTATTAGTTTAATTGTTTTCACCACATTTTAATCATTTAATTATGAATAATGTGGATATCCCTTTTTATTAGATAATTGTTTTATAATAGTTTTAATTGGTCAATTGCGATCATTGTGATTATCGCTTATTAATAGTTGATAGTTTCTACATCAGGGAACTAATTGGGAACAGATTGGAATCATTGATGTTGTTATGGAAATCCTTGTATGAAAACCTGTAAATAGAATCTACTCTCTTCTTTTCTCATAAAGTTTAATGGGGTGGTCCTTAAAAAGGGAATGTAGGGAAGCATGGTTTTATTTCTAGAAGAAAGTAGGAAAGTATGGATATGAGTTTTTATATTAGTTTAAGGTATGTTGCAATGTGCTAGAATATTATTGACGGTAAATGGTTGAGATACACCTAGATGGTAGAAGATTTTAACCTTGTTTTGAATGTCGTTACCTTGCACGTCGTCCAACTAGTTTGATTACCGTGCTCTCCTTATGGTTTCATATAATGTATGACAGTGCAAGTTGGATTTCGGGAAAGGTTGGATTTTATGTATGGTCGAAGGTTTAGAATTATTCTTGTTGCACATGGGTCCCTAGTGTGCCCGTCACACTATGGCGACATGATTCCTTGAGATTGGATCATCGCGCACAATGATCAAGAAGCGCATATGATAACCCGGATTAGGGTCATGCGCCTCTCGATGTGGATGATGTTGTTTTTTTTTAAGAAAGATTGTACTTGGTTTGTAACATTTAATTTGATTGTCTCCTGCTCACCGAGAAGGTTCTAGCTACTTCTGTCATTGAAGATGTTGTGTTTGGATTGATTGATGTTGCCTTTTAGCTCGGTAGGCGTGGCCTTGATTGTGTTGGGTAGGATGTAGACATGCCCTTGTTCCTCATAACAGTCGCCAGCCTTGAGACCTTAAATGGTCAAAATCGATGGGAACCTGGGCTTGAACTTTGCTTATGTGTCCTGGAGGTCCTAACCTTGCAGGGTAGGACAGGCGGGTAGTCATTTTTATTTTTCGTCTGATTGAATTTCGTATGTTTCTTCCAGCTGCATGATGTGCTAGTATGCTAGGTCATTATGTTTGTATGCTGTGTGAATTGTGTGCATTGTGTTCATTGTTGTGTTGCGATGTTTTGAGTGTATTATCGTTATTGCTTTCCTACATAAAAGAAAAAAATATGTATATGCTATGCGAGGCTTGTTGTCCTAACGACGAGGTTCATTACATATGTCCACTTTGTATATGTTTTGACATCCTATGGCATATGTTGGCTTTGTATATGTTATGACATCCTATGGAATATGTCCGCTTTGCATTTCCTATTCATGGCCATGAAAAACTATTTGATATATTTCCACATGGATTTGCAGTGTAATTCAGATTGGCATCCATGTGTACAAAGTCATTATGGATTGCAATATTCTCATGGGTAACTAGCACTTCCAGTTGAGTCTCCATTACTCCACTTCTAGGAATTATAATGTATTTTTTCCATCACAGATACTCCTCTGACCTCACACATTAGGGGGCATCTGTTACAAAAAAAAAATCCTCACCTCATGCAACTTGCTTAGATGGACTTTACATTTCCCTATGTAGACTTGAAGTCCCCTTTTGTACATTCCAGAGCCAAAAAAACATATTTTTCCACATATACGCACCCTACTAGTTATACAACAAGCGTATACATAGGTTTCTCCACTATAGCCTGCGTACATTGGGTTTGGTGCTCAAAATTAAAAGTTATGTTGGGTTTCCATGCCATGTCACAAGATCCATGATCCTTGACCTTCCATATACTAGAAACGCTTTGAATTGGCCCTTCAGTTCCATTTAAAGGCTATAAATTGATCCATATCCAAGCCTTGAGGAGATTCAACAATTCAACTTTGAGAGTAAAGACACTCTGGAGAAATTTCACTTCATATTGAGTCTGCATTCCTTTATCCTTGAAAGTATGAACTCCTTGTTCAACCCCCAATCTCTTCCTTATTTTTTGATGGAGAACCTCATTGACTCCTTTATATGAGCTTTCCTTTGGTGGAGGATTGAAGTGGTGGAGGCCCAACTGGAGGGACTTAGTTTCTCAGTTCTGATATGTGTTGTTATAGAATTTTGTCACATATATGCTTCTGTTGATTATTTTAATAGAAATACTCTTTTCTCGTCCAATTGATATCTTGCAAATATTTGAATTATTATTCCATGGGCATATTTTTCATGTATATTAATAGATTATGATAATATATATGCTAACATTATATATTATCACTCTATGCTTGCGTATCTTGGTTGTTGAGGACAAGTTGCAGGTATAGAGATTTGAAGATATTTTTTGTGTTTTATCATGCACTTGAAAATGAAGTTTTTACATGAAAAGTATGGCCTTAGGAAGTGGATATTGCAGTTCAACTTCTTAATCCCCATTATTTCCCACATGTCCAACTTCTAAATTTAGGGTTATTATTCTATGTTTTTTTATATTCATATTTTTCTATAGTCATTAGATATTCATCACATATTTCCACCCTAATATGGAAGATAATCTACAAACAAAATGCCATTTTGAATAGACTAGCCAAATAGATTTTAAGAAAAATGGGAAAATTAGGGTAATTTGGGCAGCTACAAGAATTGGAAAAATTGGGATAATAGGAAAAAAACAGTGATGTAGGGATAATTGGAAACACTAAAGTAAGTTAGGGAAAATGGGGAAATCGAGTAAAGTGGAGAGAGTGTAGATAATTGGTATAATTGGATTAAAGTGGAGAGAGTGCAGATAATTGGGATAATTGGATTAATTATGTTAATTGGGGAAACTATGTCTAATGAATCTACTAGAGCAATTTAGGCTAGTTAGGTCTAGTTAGGAAATTAGGGAGATCGTGGTTGATTGAGGTTTCCTAGGAAAAATATAAATTAATAAAGTGGTTTTAATTTCTAAAATAGGATAATTGGGTCAAATTAGGCTAATTGAGCTAATTGGGGAAAACAAGGATAATTGGGAAAATGGGGTAATTGGAGCTTATTGGGTGACTATGCTAATTGGGACAATTGAGAAAACTATGCTAATTGGGGAAATTAGGAAAAAAATGGGGAAATTGAGAAAAA
>SNQJ01S0029609.1:0-11027 GCA_010110895.2 Picea sitchensis | reverse complement strand
GAGATAATTAAGTTTAACTAAACCAATCTAATTAGATAATTTGGGCAAGTGGGGATTATTGGGAAAATTTGGTGAATTGGGATAATTGAGGCTAACTAGGAAGTTGGTACTACTTCAATTAATTGGGGAAATTAGGGAAATTAGAGAAACCAATTAGGGGAAAATGGGGCTAGCTAGGAAAATTGAGTCACTTTCTAGGGAAAATTTGGGTACCACTGTAGGAAAATTCATATCATTAGGGATAACTAGAGAATTGGAAAACTGGCTCTAATTGGTGCAATTTCTTGGAATAATTGGGGCTAATTATTCAATTAGGTAAAGTTGGAATAATTTGAAAACTAGAAAATATGAGCAAATTATGGAAATTAAGACTAACTAGGCTAATTCAATAATTGGGGTTAATTTCCTAGTTATTTGGGCAACTAGGAAATTTGGGTAAGCAAGCCAAGTGGTGCAAATTTGGATTTGGGATAATTGAGCCAATTAGAGTAATTGGGGCTAACTGAGTCAATTGGGAAATTGTGGAAATTGGGGTTAATTGGGATAATTAAGTGAACTAGGAAAAGGCCATTAAGTTGATTCAACATAGTCTTGGAAGTGGGAAAGCTACACATTCTATATAATCACTAGGTGAAAAAAATGTGAATTGAAAAGGAAATAGATTATATCATTGAAACTCTCAAAGGAGAAGGATATATGTACTTCTACTAGTACTAAAACACAATGTGGTCTGAAATGTATAATTTGATGTTGGAACTTAACTTGGGCTATGAGAAATATCCATAGTGTTCCAAAACTAAAAAATGGCCACCATATCCCACTTGTACGTCAAAGATTCCCTTTGCAATGCCTATGTGGTGCCTTGAGTTCTCGTGCATAGCCCATGAATACTTAAGAAATATTCTCACATGTGATCCTAGATTTTTATAGCATACCATGCTTTAGGCCCATAGAAACATCCCATGTGGGCCAAGCCTCTAGATGGTCTCCCTATTAATGGGTGGGGCCCCATTGTACCTATTTATGTTGATACCCCAATTATAGGTTGGGTACAATCCCTCAGTGATTGAGACTAGCCACCTCCAATAAATGACATGGTTATTGGTTTGTGTTCTCTTAATTGGGCTTATGCTCTTTTTAATGTTTGTGATATTCATAGTTCTACTTTTTTTCTCCTAAGTCTATGTTTCTTTGTTTTATGAGTATGATCACGAATCTAGTTTCATGATGAGGTGTTTTAGCATTAGCTAGACCTAAGTTTTGAATTTTCTACTTGCTTGTGGAGGATACGTAGACAACCATCTTTTCAATATTAAATATTGTACATACTACCTATTAATAAAATTTAAAGGAAGATTTATTAAAAAAAAAACCTACATGGACAAGACAAACCACTCTTAGTTTAATGATTCACTATGCAATAAATGTGGGACAACTTAAGTCCCCACACATCCCAATTGAGCCAAAAATCAAAATTTTATGGCCTAAGACCCTATTTCTTAACCTTAGACCATGGAATAGGACACAAGAACCATCCTTGTTGTACTTGTCCTTGAAATAGAGATAATATCACACTTAAAAGATAACAATTTTCCATGCAAGGAAAGGGGACAAACACATGGGCCATGATCCGAAAAGAAAATGTTGTTTGGGTCATTAGAAACATCTTTGGTGTTCAAATCCTCAAAATTTCCTATGTATATTCCAACCGGGAGGCCAAATATTCCTTATGCATGACCTCTATAGTGGAACATGGGTGATCAACCCAAATATAAAATGTTATCAATTGAGACTCTTTCTTTTTATCCTAGATCATGTGATGTTACATGAAAAATATTGTTGGTGTGACAACCATTGAAATGACCAAAATATCCCACTTGTATGTCAAATTTTCCCTATTCAAGGAATGCCTAGTGGTTTGGTGACCCGCACATGAACATTGAGACCCACTTGTAAATTTTATTTCTATACATGGAAATTTTTAGGGGCTATACATTGCCCATGGGCTAATTTTCCATGCTTTTTCCTAAAAAAAGATTCGGCAATTTCCATTTTTTATAAAAACGATTCACCCAAAGTTTATAGAATAAATTTATTTTACATGATAAATAGCCCAAATTTTGTAGAAACTATATAAAATCCTTAGAAATTTGAATATTTTTACAAAAATATCACCAAACATTTTAGAGTTTTCATATTAAGGACTAGTAAATTTTGCCAAGGTTTCTACATTTTGAAATAACTTTCCACCCTTAAAATTATCCCTAGATGTGAAAGTCTCATCCCCAACTCAACCATTTGATGGTGTATGGTTGGGGGTGTGGCATTCTCAACAACTTAATTCTTTTTATGATCTGGCTGAGATTAGGTTCTTCTGACTCATGTTGTCAACAATGAAATATAGTGGGGTCCCCTATACCGACATCTGTGAGTGGAATAGGTGCTACCCCTCTTCAAGATCCTCTGTTTCTTCTGGTTGGATTGTTGTGGGCGTAATGGTAGTAGTGTGTTTTGCATCAATGATCAATTTTATTTTATTCTTCTATGAATCAAAGTACAATCCAGGTTCTGATTTTTTTTCTTTGAGCTCAGCCACCAATGACTATTTTGAGTGACATCTATCGATGTTGTTCTAGGGGATTTTGTGGAAATCACACCACTTTCCAATTTCCTTCGACTTCCCATCACCCCTCTTAGTTGACGGCTTGGATTGATTTTCTTGAGATTGACTCTCTTTAAATTGTCCTCTGTTCTTTGAGTTAGGGTTTCCTTTTCCATGCTTCTGTTGTGGCATATTTGCAAACCCGAACTCCCACTTACTCCATTTCTTGAATTTCTTCTCAATTTTGATTGCATATCGATACACAACTCCTAGTGAGGAGATGTCCAAGAAATCCATATTTGTTTGTATGTACATGTGTAGGCCTCTACAATACTTCAAAACTAGGTGTCGCTCAGATTCTTTGATACCCAAATTTGAGCATAATATATGGAATATTTTACTATACTCTAGTACCATCTAGTCTCTTTCCTAACACAGATTCGTCCATCGCATGCACTGGTCATCATAGTTTCCAACGAGGCATAATTCATCCTTAAGAGCATCCAAAAAGGCTGCCCAGGTGGGTTGTCTCCCAAATGGCGTGGATTCATCTAAGGTGTACCTCTCTCGGTAACCTTCCCACCAAGATCTAACATGGGGAGGAGCTTTAAGGAGTGCGATGGTGATCCTTTCACCATCAATTTTTTTTTGGATAGAATAATAACCTTCTAGCAGATTCAACCATTTTTCTAGAGCATCTTTATGTAGTTGGCCTTCAAATAAGGGGATATCAAAATTAACTTATACATTGAAGGGTCTATCACCTATGAAATGGCTTCTTGTCCAATATGCCCCAACCTCCATCGATAGTCCTTGAAGGATCTGAGTGAATTTTTCCATCATTTTGTTCCTCTGTCGCATGAGGGCTTCCTCAAGAAACTTCTTGAAAGTATCTCCTACATCATCATATCTATTTTATTTCACCATGGGAAGTCACTTGTGTTGGCTAGAGCAGTTGTCCTCAATTGAAACTAGATAGAGACTGTTGGGTCACATATTTGTCCATATTCTCATCATCTATAGACATCCATTCCATCCCTTCTTCATCCTATTATTGTTCATTTATCATTCCATTTGTCATACATTTGCTACAACTGCTCATAAAATGACATATTATTCCTGTTATGCTTTAGTGGTTAATAATGATTATTCTTCCTTCATTTTTAATGAATTAAAAACTATTATGCATGATTTTTCTGATGATGGTTTGATGAGTGATTTTATGTAGCAATAGGTGCAGTGGTCAAGGTTCCAACCTCCAAGTGACATGTGTGAGTTCCAACTCGTGGTTAACCGTTTTCAGTGAAAAACGTGGCAGATAAGGAGAGATGAATTTGCGTGGAATATTGTGAGCAGATGAGGATGAATATCGAAAATATGAGACATGGGTTTTGTTCAGAATGGGCCCAATTGAGCTCATTGTGGGTCATTTTCTAATTGGAGCTACGGTTTGAGAGAAATCATTGGTTCTTTAAAAGGGTATTTTCCAGATTTACAGTTGCGGCTGGTTCTGTAAACTTAGCAATTTGTTTGAGCAAACCAGGGATTTGGGGATTTGATTTGTATAAATAAGACCTCTTCAATCAGGAGAGGGGCATTCATGAAATTATATAGAATTTATTTCTAAGAAAGAGTTGAACTTATGTAATTTCTGAGTTTTATTCAATAAGACAAAGGAGCTGATGGATCTACAATTATGTGCAACTTTCTCTCAATATTTTAAGTCCTTTGGCCATGCATGCTAGGTGAGGCAGGGCCCCCTCAATCTGGTATGTGTTGGTCTTATTCATTTACTTGTATTTTTATTTTTATTGTCTTAATTTATCTTGGTTTATGATTAGTTGATCACCGCTTACAGTTGTGTGTTGTTTATTAGATTGCTCTTACAGTAAGATTCAATTCATGTTGTTGTTACTTCATTTTGTTAATACTCCTTTAATTTATGTAAGAGTGTGGTAGTGGTTTTATATCAGCTGAGTGTATTTTCAAGCAAGAGCGGATTTGATTGATTTTAAGTTATGTGTTTTATTTTATTAAATAGATAATAGTGTTAGTTGGAATTTGTTGCTTGCATATATTGTGCACGGTAACTTTGAAATAAAAGACTTTCTCAGGTTGACAATTGAATAGTTGGGAAAAACTACGATGCAATTAATTCAACATTAGTTCAGCCCAATGTAGCAACTGTTGTTCCTTTCGCGCGACTATTGTTCCTTTGAGTGTAGTTGTTGTTCATTTGAAAGGAACAACTGTCGTTCCTTTCGTGTGACTGTTGTTCCTTTGAGTATAGTTGTTGTTCATTTGAACGGAGCAACTGTCATTCCATTTACGATTGTTGTTCCTTTATAGGTGTTGCATCTCTAGAGGTTGGGTATTGAAAATGGAAGGTAAGAACCTACGTAGGCAACAAGTAAAATGCTTGTGCCAGTGCCTACCTTTGGCTGATGCATAGAGGTTGTTTTTAGGACATATTTAGAGCCCAACAAAGATGCAACTCTCTATACCCTGACCTTCTCAAGGACATGCACTAAGAAACAACAAGGAACAAACTGCTCTTGTACCACTAATCTAAATTATATTGAGAAAAAAATAAGATACAACAAAAATATAGTAGAGAACACAAAAATCAGTGAAACTGAACTTCTACTAATGAATAAAAAAATACTATAGAACAGAAACTAACTAGAATGGTGGTAGCTTATCTCTGAAGAGAAAGAGATATCGAATATGCTCATTAACAATAGGAATTAAATAATAATCGATTGCATGCACAAAGGACCTCCTTCATCTTTATTATATATGAGAGAGTGAGAGGAGAATAATTCTCATGATGCACATGGGATAAATTTGTATAAGTTTATAAATGTTGTAGGCATGTAAAACACTAGAACTTCCCGAGAGGCCACCCATCCTAGTACTACTCTAGCCCAAGCATGCTTAACTGTGGAGTTCTGATGGGATTTGTTGCATTAATTATGTAGGCATATACATAAGACACCTAGGAAATTATTACATGATGGATGTAATTAAAAAATGGAGATGGAATTACATTATATTCCCCATCAAAAAGGTGAATATCATGGTTTATCAAAGCCACAATCTTGAAAACATTGACTCAATGGAAAAGGTGGATGGAAACCAATATCCACTTGGATTAGTTCTATCCTCTTAGGAATAAATGGTCCCCATTATGTCAATTAGTTCCCTTGGGAGATGGGGAAACTTTTTCTGAATTTAAACATTGGTGAGTCACTTGACTTGTTGAAGTAGTTGTCCTTCTTGTACATGGATTTAGCTTGTTGAAGTATGTCATGACCCTGGTGTTGGAGGGGATGGATCTATTCAAAAAATTTGGTTGCATGCTTTTACTTGATATGAGTATGGGAGAACTTTGTCGGTGAAGGTGCAACGAGAAGAGCTATATCAATGTTGGTTAATGGTTGGAATCCCAATAACACCCGAAAAGGGTTGTGACCAATAGAGCTATGTTGAACATATGGAATACTCTCATTCTTTGGAAGAGAATGTCTATAGATTGGACCATTGGTTAAGGAAGCACTAGGCACCAATTCATTAAAATGCTTGATTTGGAAAATTCAAAGGCACCCCATAGGTGAAAAAATATCTTTGTTCTCCTCTACAATCTCATTGGTATGCTTCTATTGTAAAAATATCTTTGTGATCCTCTACAATCTCATCGGTATTCTTCTATTGTATAGAAAGGTCTTGGGTCAAGGTTGTGGTGGTCATAGTGATGTTTTGTTCACCTTCTAACCTAATCATGAAGAGGGGAAATTTTGTGGTCTGAGAGATTACTTTGCGGCATTTTTTTTCGAGATAAATGAAATGGGAGTAGTCATAACTACCTCAGTTATCCTGTAGAGTTGACCCCCTAGAGTAACAATGACATTATGAGTCTGAGATTCATAAACATCATGATTTTTCCACATATAAGGTTGTCCTAAAAGAACATCATAGTCTTCAAGTGGGAAAACATCACATAGTACCTAATACTTGAAGGGATTTATGTCGTAGGATAGGCCACACTGCTAGCTGATGCGAAGGTCTCGTTCAACATAGTTACCAAATTAATCAAAACTCTTTCCCAAAAAACCAATATCTTTGCATAAAAAACATCAAAATCAACCCCCAAATAAAAAAGTGGTTCTACCAGTAGCACCATGTTTTTAAACGGGGTCAAAATTACAACATTTTTCAAACATGGCCTTCAAAACTCAGACAGTAGCTTCAAAAATCCTTAAAATCAGGACCTAAAAAAATGTTTTTGATTTTTTTTTTTCGTTTCAAAACATTAAAATTTTAGATAATTTGAAATTGTATTTTTATCACTTGGTACCATTAAAACCAAAACCTCAAAGTCAACCATCAAATTGAAAAGTACTGCTATCAGTAGCACCCATTCTAAAATTGGGGTATGAAAATGATACATTTTTATAAAGTGGTAAAATAACTCATCATTACTGTAAACAAAATCATAAAATCAACCCTTAAATGTTTACTTTTAAAATCTTATTATCACTCAATGCACAAGGTAATACATAATTCCATGAAAATATCACAATATACTTTAAAAATTCAACGTCACTTTTTAATAATTTTTTAACTTTTAATAAAAAAACGTAAATACAAGTTACATTGAATGAAACATAAATTATTTATTAAAAGTATTGTTATATTGTCCATATTCAAAACATACGAGCTAAGAAATTTTATTATACTATCCATAATAAAAAATATATAATTCATCAAACATAACAAAATATTCATAACTTCATGTAAGATCATATGTAAGTTCAATGCTCATTTCTAGTTACCATACAAACATCATATGGATACAAAATGCATAAAATGTTTCATAAACTTATTCAGATTGACTTATGGTTTTTGAAATACCATCAGAGTATACATTGTCTTCAGATGAATGATTGGAGGAAGATGTAGATGATCCATATTCTTCTCTATTTTGGATGAAAGCACCATCTGAGTCTACATGCATGTCTAACAATTCAGATGTCAAATTCCTTTCAGATATATGACTAGGTTTAGCAGAATGCCATCTTGCATTTATTTCTTGTGGCAAAAGCCTCTTGATAATATCTATTGTCTTGGAGCAAAGAGTTCCTCTGTTTGTCAAATTGAAGTCATAAACAAGTATGTCAACATCATCTAATTTTAAGAGGTCAGTGCCACGACGAGTTGTATTTTGACCCTTTTTTTTCTCTTTCTATTGCCATGTTTCTCAACCACCATCTATGGCTTGTACACACCATTGAATGGGTGTGTACTTGTTGCATACCAATGCACTTCAATTGCAATAACATCATCATTTTCTTTGTCAATCTTTATAACCTTTCCAATCCAGAATGGATAACCATGTGGATCTTTAGTCGTTAAAACTACAATCATGCTACCCTCCTTAATATCTTGTATTGAACCCCTGTAAAGGTCTTCCATGTCTTCACATTGTGCACGTGACCTTCGCGAACCAATATACATTTCTCTTTCCTCTACTTGTGTAAACTCAATAGCACCTTGAGATTCTTGTTGAACTTCAACAATGTTTGTTTCTTCAAATTCATTTGGCATATTTTGTGGCCAATGAAACAGAGTCTTCAACATTGTATCTTCATTTGTTGAGCTTGAAATTATGTCACTTTGACTATTGAAAAAGGACTCCCACCAAAAAAAATCAACAACATCAAAGTACTCATATGTATCCTTAATGGACTTTTTTATTTCTTCCAAGCATTNAGAGTCTTCAACATTGTATCTTCATTTGTTGAGCTTGAAATTATGTCACTTTGACTATTGAAAAAAGACTCCCACCAAACAAAATCAACAACATCAAAGTACTCATATGTATCCTTAATGGACTTTTTTATTTCTTCCAGGCATTCAGAATAATCTACATCTCTATTGTGCCTCTATTCATTATGGATTTCAACAACTGATTGTAAAAATAATAACTTTGATGCAAATATTGGACTATCTGGAATGAACTTCAAAAATGATAAACCTGATGAAGGACCCCATTCTGTAGTAGTTGAATACTACTTTCCCCATATAAGTGTTTTCCCATCAATTGTTTTGAAACAAAATTGATGTTGGAAGTTAATGTTATTAAGCTGCTCAATACAATTTTCTTCATGATGCAATCCCTGAATAAATCTTCACATGTCAACAGTTTCTTCTAATATATTAAAAACAAGATCTGAAATGTATGCTTTCTTAATACATTCAATCAATGATGGTAGACTTCCAACAAGAAGGAAACCAACTTTCACCTTTTGAAAGATTCTCATTTCAACAAGCATGCTTAGATATCCAAACACAATTTGATTTTTATTTTCACGACTAGTGTTGTCCAATTGTAGATAGAGAACTTGAGGAAGATTTCCAGACCAATGAGTGAGAACATGATGAATTATGGTGATGGTCAGATTTGCATCATTATGAATATTTGGAGCTATGAAGTAAACCCTTGGACACATTTTTCCATTGAAAACCATACAACCAACCAAGTGAAACTGAATGAAATTATCTTCCTGTAATTTTTTGGGTGTACGGACAAAATGTGGTAGAAGTGTTTTCTTCTGGTCCATGCCATCAATTATCATACCTAAATATTTGTTTGGATCATCATAGCACTTCTTTTGATGTTTGTACAACATTTGTATTTCACTTGATTATTGATTCCAATGTTCTTGAAGTGATTTGAATATAGAATCTGCACATGACATAAAATGAAAATATTGATCGTATGTTTTCATAGTTGATAACTATTCAATTAAAAAAAAAAAATAGTAAATACATACCTCTTTCTGCCCCTTCATATTTATCTCTTCTTGATTTAAGAGTAGCACATATATTACAAATCCCCATACTTGACTTCTTAGGAATATAGACATTGTTGAATTGTTTCTTCCATATTCTTGTAAAATATGCATATGTAATAAAAATACCATTTCCTTCAACAACTTCAGCATATCCTTTGTACAAGTTGTAGATTTCCCTCGAGAAATTAATTGGAATATGTATTGTGTCTCTATCTAGCATACACTCTCCATGTTTGGAAAAGAAATCATGCATCCATGACAATGTAGTGTTTTTCAATGGCCCACTCTCTCGTCCATGATGTACTTTTGAATAAAATGAAGGATCTTTTTCCAACCTTGTCTGGATTCTTGATAGACAAAGATTACCAATTGAGTGAATTTTTTGAAAGCCTTTCTGAAAAGTAGAATATTCACAATGAGATAATCATATCTTGTATCGGTGGATATCATGCACCCCATCAAATATGAATTTTGCATGTTCTTATTCATTGACAAATATTTCTTCCTTTAATGTTGGATTACTGAGAGGGGGGGTGAATCAGTAATAGAGAAATTTAACACTTTTTCACCATAAAATGCAAGTGCTATATCAATGTAGCATTATCATCCAATAGTTGCAGAGTAAATAAACAATGAAAAAATTACAAATCATACAAATACATAGTACACCAATGTTTTACATGGAAACCCAAAGCTAGAGAAAACCACATAATTCTTTTTCTTATATTTATTTAAGAATTACATTCATTGGAAGCACCAACTTCATTTATTTTTCAGTTGCAACTGGAAGGAGGCTCCAACCCACTAATTTATCAGGCCACAACCTGAGGGAAGCTCCAACTCCCCAATTCTTTGGCTACAACCAGAAGGAGGCTACAACCCCCTATGTTCTCTGGCTACAACCATCTATCCTTGCCCTGTCCAACCACCCTGACGTAGAAGTAGAATGATGGAACCACTGTCACACTATCACTGTGAGATATATTGTTGTAAACATTTACCAATCAACCTGCACCAAAAAAACTGTACCAATAACCTAAACCATGCATCAACCTATACCTCAATTTGTAATCAACCTGTACCATAAACAAGTCCATCAACCATGCACCAACCTGTAACTCAACCTATAATCAACCTGTAGCATAAACAAGTGCATCAACAATGCACCAACCTGTACCAAACAACCTGTAATCAACCTGTACCATAAACAAGTGCATCAACCATGCACCAACCCGTACCTCAACCTATAATCAACCTGTACCATAAACAAGTGCATCAACCATGCACCAACCTATACTAAATAACATGTAATCAACCTGTACAAATAACATGTCACAACAACTTTTCTAAACAACTTATCACAAAAACCTGTCTCATCAATCTTATCAACCAAATCAGATCTACTCACCAAGATCAATCACCAAGAAAACTCTCAAATATGTGCATCAACCAAGAATAACACAACAACTCATAATCATCACCAAGATCAATATGTGCTTATAATAATATACCAATACAAGTATGCTACATCATCCATAAACCATGTGTCAACAATACTACTAACAAGT
>SNQJ01S0029608.1:65101-96294 GCA_010110895.2 Picea sitchensis | reverse complement strand
CGGGGTTCGGGGGGGCTATCCCCCTGGCTGGGGGCAAGCGGGCCCCCAGCGGGGGTTCGGGGGCAAAGCCCCCGAAGCAAAAATCGCCTTGTAAAAGTATATTTCAATTTCATTGTAAATCTAGACCATTCATTATAAGGTTGCAGATCTAACGATAGAGAATATGTTAGGGTTTTTTGCCCTAGAAGGCAACCCTCTTTTATGAGGGAAATGTATTGCGACTATGTATGTTGGCGAGTATTGCATTCTGAGAGAGGAGACTGTGAGAGAAAGAAGAGGAAGTTACAATGGGTTTTGTTGTAGGTTGTATCCCTTCATTTGCTGGATAATAATAAAGAAAGGACATGGCAATTTCTCTGGTGGATGTAGCCCACACTGGGTGAACCACGTAAATCTGTGTCTCTCTTGTATTGTGTATCTTCTGTGTTTTGTTTCCACATTTGTTTTATTTTATTGCTCTGCGGTCCTGTTTTTCTAACAGACACCCTTCAACTTCTTTGAGTGGAATCCCAAGATAAATCTTCTACTTCGAAGCAAGGGTTTGTATAGGATCACCATGGAGACTAAGGTGGAGCCTACTTCAGCCATAGAGAAATCAAAATAGTTCAACAAATTGGATGAAGCCTATGGGATATTTTGCTTGAGAATCTCTCCAGATCTCCTCTTTCATGTCGATACTTGCAAGACTCCTAACAATGTTTGGACAAAGTTGAAGGATTTTCTGGGAAAGAAAGAAAATCTAAGAGGTCATCAACTGGAGAATGATCTACATGAATTGAATACAAGAGATTTCTATACCATACAGGACTACTTCTGTAAGTTTAAAACTTTTCTTTCTCATGTTAAGGCTTGTGGAATTGATAAGAAAGATGAATAGTTAATCTTTTCAATTCTAACAAAACTAGGACCAGTGTATTATGTCTACACTTCTTCTTTTCATACTACCAGGTTAGCTATGGGGTCTACATGGAATATGCCATCCCTAGATGATTTCATGGAGTCACTTATCCATGAGAAAACAAAGCTCATCCAAATAGGGGCACTTAATAATTCCAAGCCCCATGCACTTACAACTCAAGGAAGTTCAAAGAAGAATTAGAAGAAGAACAAGGAGGAAAGTAAACAAAATTCCACTGATGAGATTTTGAGTTCTAAGGCATAAAAAGGAAAGAAGGAGAAGACAAATTGTTCCTAATGTAACAAGGGTTCCATCCTAAGAGTTATTGCATGAAAAATACCATAGATATGTTTATGTAGATTTCCTTGATGATGGGTGGAGTCTCCACTCGAAATGTTGGACGTTTTGAAACCTATTACACAATTTACATCCAGAAAAATTCTCCATCACAAATACCATAGATCTCATGGTACAAACACTTGAACAACATCACCTCTAGGATTTTATTCCGGATAATGCAAGCAAAAATACATCATCAAAAAGAGTTAATGGTCATGCATTACTTGCTATTTCATATTCTCCTAATGCTTGGGTGCTTGATTCAAGGGATACCCATCACATGGCCTCATTAGATAGACTTTTCTCATACTTGGAGACTTGTTATGAACCACTGATATTAATGGGAGATGGTTCTCCTACATAGGTGTGCGATAGGGGTAGAGTTGATCTAGACCATGAATGCTTTTAGGATGCACTTCATGTTCTGAAGCTTTCAATGAATCTTCTCTCCATCTATCAAATCACTTATTTAGGTTCAGGGAATAAGGTGGAGTTCACTCCAGACTCAGTTATTATTTCTGACTTGTTAGATGGTTCAAAAATTGTCATTGGTGAGGTTAATCACCATTCCAAGTTGTACACCTTCTCTCACTTCACTCATAAATGTGATTATGTATATCTTCTAACACATGCTAAAGAAGAGCCCAGGTTGTGGCATGAGAGGTTTGGGCATATGAATTTTAAATATTTATATCATCTTAGTAAGGGTGGAATGGTATATGGATTACCCCACATTCAGTACACAAATGGATTTTGCCAGGGATGCATATTGGGCAAACATCCCTAGGAGAAGTTCAACACAGGTAAAGCATGGAGGGAATCATCACTTCTAGAGTTGGTTCACAGTGAAATTATAGATCCTTTCCCACACCCATCGATCATTAAAGATAAGAGTGTTCTTAATTTCATTGATGATTTCTTAGTATATACATGGGTCTACTTTCTCAAATTAGAATTTGAGGTCTTTGAGTGTATTAAAGATTTCAAGGATCTAGTTGAGAACCAAATAGGGAAGAGGATTAATAAGCTTTTATAGAAAATGGAGGAGAGTATGTGCATAAGGATGTTGAGCGTTTTTTTTCATAATCAGGTATAGATTTGCAACGCACAGTTCCATATACTCCACAACAGAATGGGGTAGCAAAGAGAGAGAACAAGACATTGAAAGAGATGGCCAACTGTATGTTCCAGGATAAAGCACTACCTCCAAAGTTATGGGTTGAAGATATCAACTGTACAAGATAAATTCAGAATATAGTTACTCATAAATCAGTCAAGGGATTCACTCCATATGAGGCTTTCACTGGGAAGAAACCAGATGCCACTCACTTCAGAATTTTTGGTTTCCGTGCATGGGATAGGATCCCTTCCAATAGGAGGAAAGATATGGAAGGTCAAGGTAAGGAGTATATTTTTTTTGGATATCTAGAGGGATTGAAGGATACAATTTGTTATATACTACTTCATATACACTATTCATTTAAAGGAGTGTTAAGTTTGAAGAGGGTACTTCATAGGTAATTTCATAGTAGTCCACACCTCCATGTCCACTGCCACTAGTTGCAGAACTTCATGAGAGTTCTTTTGATCAGATTTATGATCAGATATATGAATCTGATATATATCATATTTCTGATCAACAAAAATAATTTTCATGTCTAGATCATTGACCATGATGGACACAACAAACTCTTCAGGCAGCAGGTGATTTAGTGGGTGATTCCATCGATCCACACAAAACTAGTTCTCAGTTTGTGGAGCCTCCGCAAGATTTTACTACCATGGAGCCATTTTTGCCTATTTATTTTTATATGGTACTTTGATAATATCATCAGTCTTATTCATATGCTAAAGGAAACCCCCATTGGGAGGAAGCTATGAAAGAGGAGTATTATTCCCTGATAGAGAACAACGCATGGGAGTTGGTTTCTCTACCTTCCAACATGAATCTTGTTATATGTAAGTTTATTTTCAAGACAAAGAGGGATTCTGATGGATATACAAAGTATAATGCTAAATTAGTAGCTAAATTTTTCTCATAGGTACAAGGCAATGAATATGAGGATACTTTTTCACCGGTTTCCAAGATTGATTCCATTCGGTTAGCTCTAGCTATTGCAGCAGCTAGAAAGTGGGAGGTACACCATATGGACATGAAGAATTCATTCTTATGTGGATATATTAATGAGGAGATATATATGGAGCAACTAGAGGGATATGTTCAGGATCCATCATTAGTTTGCAAGTTTAGGAATTCATTGTACGGACTTAAGAAAACACCTCAGGCATGGTATGCTAAAATGGACTTGTATCTTCTCTGTATAGGTTTTCTTAGATGTAGATCAGATCCTAATATGTATTTGATGAGGAACATAAATTTTCTTCTACTGATAGTTCTATATGTATATGATTTAATCATCATAGGGAGATCGACCTCCTCCATTGTTGTAGTGAAGACCGCTTTGCATGACAAGTTTTCTATGACAGATATGTGATTGTTACATTACTTTCTTGGTCTTGAAATTAGCCAGAATGATTCAGGAATCAAGATGTCTCAATCCAAGTATGCCATATATATACTTGATAGGTATCATATGAAATATTGCAATCCAACTCCAACACCCTTTCAGCTAGGGTTTAGACTAGAGGATGTTGGTGCATCACCTTTGGTTGATTGTACTAGATATCGACAATTGGTGGGGAGTATTCTCTACCTTACACAGACTCGACCGTACATATCTTGTGTAGTTGGATTGGTTTCTAGGTACATTTAGGAGCCTCATGAGCTCCATTGGAAGGAAACAAAGAGGATTCTCAGATATGTTAAGAGGACTACTAGTTTTGACATACACTATGCAACATGATCTTCCTTGGATCTTGTTGGTTACACAGACTCGGATTGGGCAGGCGATATCATTGATCACAATTACACTTCAGGATATATCCTCTACCTTGGATTAGAACCTATTTTTTGGCCAAGTAAGAAGCAATAAAAAATTTCTTTATCATCAATAGAGGAAGAGTACAATGGTGCAGTGAATGTTACTACTCGGGCTATTTGGTTGCAACACTTTCATACATAGTTGGGAGTTCATTTTCATCATTCGATAGTTATATGGTGTTGATAATCATAGTACTCTCAAGTTTTTGAGAGACCCATTTCAGAGGAAACAGAGCAAGTACATCGAGGTTCATATGCACTTTATTCGAGGATAGATTCATGATGGAGTCATTTATATGTAGTTTTGTCCATCTTCAGACCAGATGGAAAACATATTCACAAATCCTTTCATTGAAAATTTTTTTGTATCATTGAGGGACATTCTAGGAGTGAAGGATACATCAGCTCAGCAGTTGTACATGTTATCATTCTTTCCTTGTAACTAGCAACATATTTTGAGTCCAGATATATCCTCTACCTTGGATTAGAACCTATTTTTTGGCCAAGTAAGAAGCAATAAAAAATTTCTTTATCATCAATAGAGGAAGAGTACAATGGTGCAGTGAATGTTACTACTCAAGATATTTGGTTGCAACACTTTCATACATAGTTGGGAGTTCATTTTCATCATTCGATAGTTATATGGTGTTGATAATCATAGTACTCTCAAGTTTTTGAGAGACCCATTTCAGAGGAAACAGAGCAAGTACACTGAGGTTCATGTGCACTTTATTCAAGGATAGATTCATGATGGAGTCATTTATATGTAGTTATGTCCATATTCGCACTGCATGGAAACATATCTTCACAAACTTTCATTGAAAATTTTTGTATCATTGAGGGACATTCTAGGAGTTAGGGATACATCAGCTCACAGTTGTACATGTTATCATTCTTTCCTTGTAACTAGCAACATATTTTGAGTGGGGGTTGTTCCCACTTGGTTTTCCCTCTTTACCTCACTTTTGTTTAGTTGTTATGCATCTATACTTGTACATGAGTACCTAACATGGATTCATATTTCCGGGAATCATCATTGTGAACACCCCGGTTGTGTTTTAGGGGGGGTGTTGGGGTACATGCTCAACTACATACTTAGTGACATACTCATTTTTTCCATTTTCCTACTATTTAGGAGGACTTATATTTAGAGAATTCCTATTTTTAGCTGGTGGATTCCTATATGTAATACCATGGGAAAGTACCATGGGTTTCCAAAACTATAGGCTCATAAGCCACCATTAGGAAAATTCCTATTTTTTAGCTACCATTAGGCCAATTCCTGATTTTAGCCACCATTAAGCAAATTCCTATTTTTTAGGAGATAATTCCTATTTCCTTAATTTAAGGAGATATTTCCTATTTCATGGCTATAGAGCGCACTTTAGTAAGAATATTACCCTCCTAGGGAAGTGTGCACTACCCATCTAATACTTGGATTTAACTCACTTCACTTATTCCGTGACTTTCCATAATTAACAAATTATCACTCAATTAAGACTTTTGTTCCATTATTGAACTCTAGTCTTATTCTAGGAATTTTTTTATATTATGGAATGCATTTTGACTTCATGTAGAGTTCTCACTAAGTTCACACCTATATGTTTGAAATTTTCTTATTATTAGTAACTTTTGACTTTAGTTAATTATGGTTATTGAGAGAAGTTACTTTTTTACTTGAGCATGCAGATGGAAATCCCAACCTAGTGCACATTACTCCTCATGTGGAGAGTCCTATATATTGTACTCATTATCAAGGATTAATACATTGTGATTAGAGTTGGTTTCTTAGTCTCTTATGTGTGAAGATTGATTCTATTTTTCTCTCTGTTCTCTCTCTTTTGCAATTATCTAGTGTAGTATTTGTTGCTCACAATTAGGTCTTGAATTGTGGTTTAATGCTACAACCCTAGTCTCCAATTTGATCCAGCTTTGGTGGTTCATCTTGTATAAGCTATAATTTGCGATTTTAGACCTGTCTATAAACCTGTATTGGAATTTTGAGACATAAACCTACCTAGTGTGCACAAAGGATAAAAATTTCATTGTAAAACCAAAGTGCCAAATTGTTAAAGTTGGATATATTAAAATACTTGCCCAAAGATGACTAAGGATCAATAATTGAGGATTTAATTTGTAAATTGATCATTCCAACATGTATAACTTGTTTGTAGAATTAATAGTGCATTTACACTCCAAAAAGGATGATTTCTATGCACAAATATTCATGGAATTTTGATGATTAAGAGGATGGTGGGTTAGGAGATAAACCAAGGTCAGTTTTGCATTAAGAGTTACAAAATACTCTTTTGTGCAAAAATAGGCACGAGATGCATAGTAAAACCCTGGAAATGCAAAAAAATGTTTTTAAAAAGTAAGCCAATGTTGTATTATACCTTAGATTTGAGTTGTGCAAGTTTTTGAGGATGTGGTTTATCATAGTAGACCTAGTCATGTTGTTTATTTTGAAATTGCAAGTTTAAAAAGGGTGGATATGAAAAAGAGGCAAAGTTTTCCTTGTGATTTGCAAGGTGTAAAATGTACTAAGTAAGTAAATGAAAATACACGCTCAAGCTTCCATGTAGCTCCAAAAGTTGTTTTATAAGTTTTAATATGGAGTTACATAAATGGTAAATTTACCTATGCATATAAGGTTCAATTGAAGAACATGAGAGGTTTCTTTCATGCACCTAGAACTAACATGTCATGTAAATTTGAAGGGAAAATGACCTTAGCCTCAAATGCACGCCCTAGTCTCAAATTTGAGCCAACTTTGGTGGTTCATCTTGCATTAGCTGTAGTTTGTGATTTCACACCTGTCTATAAACTTATATTGGAATTTTAAGACATAAACCTACCTGGTGTGCATAATGGATAACAATTGCATTACAAAACCAAAGTGCCAAATTGTTAAAGTTGGCTATCTTAAACTGCACGCCCAAATTTGGCTAAGGATCAATAATTTAGATTTAAGCTATAAATTGATCACTCCAATATGTATAACTTGTTTATGCAATTAGTAGTGCATTTACACTCCAAAAATGATGATTTATATGCACAAAGATTCATGTCATTTTGATGATTCAGAGGATGGTGGGTTAGGTGATAAAACAAGGTCAATTTTTCATTAAGAGTCATAAAATACTCTTCTGTTCAAAAATAGACAAGAGATGCATAGTAAAACCATGGAAATGAAAAAATTGTTTGTAAAAAGTAACCCAATGTGGTATTATATCTTAGATTTGAGTTGTGCAAGTTGTTTGGGATGTGGTTTATCATAGTAGACCTAGTCATGTTGTTTATTTTGCAATTGCAAGTTTAAAAATGGTGGTTGTGAAAAATAGACAAAGTTTTCCTTGTAATTTTCAAGGTTTAAACTGTACTAAGTGTGTAAAGCAAATTGCACACCCAAGCTTTCCTGTAGCTCCAAAATTTGTTTTACAAGTTTCAAGATGGAGTTAGATAAATGGTAAATTTACCTATGCATCTAAGGTTCAATTGAAGAACATGAGAGGTTGCTTTCATGCACCTAGAATTGAGATTTCATGTAAATTTGAAGGGAAAACCGCCTCAGCCCGAAATGCACGCCCCAGTCTCAAATTTGAGCCAACTTTGGTGGTTTATCTTGCATTAGATATAGTTTGTGATTTCACACCTGTTTATAAACTTATATTGTCCTTTTGAGACATAAACCTACCTAGTGTGCATAATTGATAACAATTGCATTGTAAAACCAAACTGACAAATTGTTAAAGTTGGTTATCTTAAACTACACGCCCAAAGTTGGTTAAGGATCAATAATTTAGGATTTAAGTTGTAAATTGATAATTCCAGTATGTATAACTTGTTTTTACAATTAGTAGTGCATTCACACTCCAAAACCAATGATTTCTATGTGTTATCACATAAAGTTGTCATGGGTTATATGTAGTTATTGCTAAAACCTAGGTCTACACCTTTGTCGAGTCTCTCTCTTTTCTACATACCTTCCTATAAGTTTTTACTCTTATGGTTGATAAAGTCAGGTTGTTCAAGTATGTTGTATGCACAGGGAAGAACTATGAGAAAAATGAAGCATTCAGAGCAGTCCATTTCGGGCTTGAAATACAAGCAAACGGGTGGGTTCAATTTTCAACGGTGGAGATCCCATGTGCAATTCAGATTAATGGATCTCGTGCATTCGGAGTTTCAAATTTGTGCAAGGATTAATGACTAGACATAAGCCCCGAAGTACCGAAGTCCTGAAGTAATGAGAGGTCACCACATCAACAGATAGAAAGTCACTTCGGGATATTTCCATCCAAACATCCTGAAGTCCCGAAGTAACAAGAGATTGCCATGTCAATCGAGAGAAAGTCACTTCAGGACATATTCATGCCCGCATTCAAAGTCTCTTGCAGCCCAAAGTTATGAAGTAACGAGAGGTTTCCACATCAACCGGGAGAAAGTCACTTCGGGAGATTTCCATCCAAACATCCCGAAGTCCTGAAGTCCCAAAGTAATGATAGACTGCCACATCAACCGTGAGAAAGTCACTTCTAGAGATATTCATGCCTGTGTTCAAAAGATTCTGAATTCCAAAGCATTGAAGTAATGAGAGGCTACCATGACAACCGAGAGAAAGTCACTTTGGGAGATTTCCATCCAAACATCCTGAAGTCCTGAAGATTCGAAGTCCCAAAGTGACATCAGGATGACACGTTGCTTCAGGCCCTACCACTCCATGGGTGTTTTTAAATTCAACACATGGTGCTCATCCATCATTAGATGTGACATCACCATGATGTCAGGCCACTATGTCAGATTCATGATATTGTCCTCCGATAGATATTCTTGCTCAGCATTCAAAGCTCCCAAGTGCCAAAATAGGCTCCATCTCTAGACATGGTTAAAAGGATTCTAGAGTTGGAAGACAAATAAATTTTAGTGGGGGTGCTAAAATAGCATGGCTACTCATATCGTGGATTGCAACAAGATTGATGGCTACACTTCATTGCAGGGACGAAACATGCTCGAACGTTAAAATTCTAGAGCAGTCCCACAATCAAAACCATGGTATAGCGGAAGAGGTGCATGGAAGCTGGTGGTGGATTGTGGGGGTCGAAGCGGTGTGGACCCAAATCACCCTTGAAAGCTTCTGAAATCACGTGATGATGTAGGGTCCAGTCTGAGAGCAACGCGTGGTAACAAACTAGGCATTAAGCCTCGTCTTGATCCCAAGGAGAAATTAGTTAATTAAATAAGGATCAGTGGTTGAACAATCGACTACCCCCTTAAATGGGAGCATGGAGGGTCTGGCCGAGGAGACAAAAAATTCTCAACCTGAAGTACCAGAGAGGGTAGTTTTTATTGTAGGCCCATACTGACCAGAGTTTCCTTATGACATAAGGAACATGACATACAAGAGAAGACACACGACACTGGAGAAGAGATGCCCAAGCAACAAGACTAGTCATTAATTTTTGTCTTCTGTTTTGATTATAAATGCATCTAATGAATGATATAATGCGGGGAGTTTGGCCCAAGACCAGAGGAGGTTTTGAGAAATTTTTATGATTGTATATTTTAGTTTGTAAGCCAGAGGGTCATGTAGTTGTAAATTGTGTGTTATTGAAGATTCATATGAGTTGTTTCATTAGATTTGTCTTCTATGTTCTCAGTTCTATTCTTCATCTTGTTTGAATGTATTGTTGATTTTAAGGATTAAAATTTCCCTTTGATTGATAAATTCTCGATTTAGTAGAGGATCTTCTGTAAGCTTGCATATTTATCATTATTTACTGTTCAGACACATCTAAGTTCCATTCTTCATCTTGTTTGAATGTATTGCTGATTTTAAGGATTAAAATTTGCCTTTGATCGATAGATTCTTGATGCAGTAGAGGATCGATTGTAAGCTTGCTTATCTATCATTGTTTACTGTTCAGACACATCTAAATTATCTTCACAGAGAGGATCTCTGCTTAGAGATTATTTGTCGTTATGTTACTCTCTTATTCTTCTCTTCATAATTATACAAATCTTTTGTCTGATAGGGAGCTTAAATGCCTTCAATGAGAAGACTATTTATGACTCCATATCCCAATGGTCCATCACTAATCTGCATTGATATATGTTGCATTTTTCTTTCTTTAAAGTCTTTTCGATCCACCCATTCAAACCATTTTAATCCATTTACATTTTGATGGGTATTGGGCTTATCCTCTAGCAGTCTGAGGGTGACTCTCAGTGCTAACACTATGCACAAAGATTCATGGAATTTTGATGATTCAGAGGATGGTGGGTTAGGAGATAAAACAAGGTTGGTTTTGAATTAAGAATCATAAAATATTCTTCTATGAAAAAATAGGCAATATATGCATAGTAAAACCCTGGAAATGAAACATGTGTGTAAAAAGTAACCCAATGTTGTCCTTAGATTTGAGTGGTGCAAGTTGTTGGGGATGTGGTTTATCATAGTAGACCTATTTGTTGGTTGTGGATCCTGATTCAGAGGTCTTTGTTTTCAGCCGTTTTTATACCCCATGAAGATTTTACACCCTGGAAGAATGTACACTCCTCCATGCAGGGGAGTGTAGAGGGGGGTTACCCCCTCTGCAGAGTCTGGGGGAAAGTGGGCCCCTGAAAGAAATTTGTTCTTGTAAATATATATTTTAATTTCATTGTAAATCTTAACCATTCATTATAAGGTCACAGATCTGATGGTAGAAGTTATGTTAGGGTTTTTTTCCCTAGAAGGCAACCCTCTTTTATGAGGGAAATGTCTTATGGCTATGGATCATTGTGAATATTGTATTTTGAGATTGGAGATTGTGAGAGAAAGAAGAGGAAGTTACAATAGGTTTGTTGTAGGTTGTATCCCTTCATTTGCTAGATAATAATAAAGGAAGGACCTAGAAATTTCTCTGGTGGACGTAGCCCACAATGGGTGAATCACGTATATCTGTGTCTCTATTGTATTGTGTATCTTCTATGTTTTATTTCCATGTTTGTTTTATTTTATTGATTTGAAATACTGTCTTTCTAACAACTGGTTTCCTAGCAAAAGGTAACGCGTAGGAAAAGAGGGTTCCTGGTTCGAGTGGGAGCAATGGCGGAAGATGGAAAGTTTAGGGTTGAGAAATCTAATGACCAAAACTACCAGTTATGGAAGATGCAAATGGAAGATTATTTATATGAGAAGGATCTATTCCTACAATTGGGTGGAATAGCAAAGAAGTTGACGACCATGAAGGACGAAGAATGGGAGGTTCTTGACAGAAAGGCACTAGGAACGATATGACTGAGCTTGGCAATGTCGATGGCTTTCGATATTTCGAAAGAAAAGGCAATGGAGGAGTTGATGGATGCATTGGAAAAACTGTATGAAAAACCCTCGGCGTCCAATAAGGTATTTCTAATGAAGAGATTATTTAATATGAAGATGTGAGAAGGTGGGTCTATTGCAGATCATTTAAATGAATTTAATACGGTTACTAATCAACTAAGTTCTGTAAAAGTGGACTTTGATGATGAGTCCAGGTCTCTTCTAATCTTGTGCTCATTGCGAGAAAGATGGAACGACTTGGTCATGGCTATAAGTAAATCCGTCTCTGTTTCAAATACTTTAAAATTTGATGATGTTGTTGGTGTTATCCTTAGTGAGGAAATGCGATAGAAAACTATAGGTGAGACATCGAGTAATGAGTTGAACATGGAGAACAGGGGAAGACAAAAGGATAGAGGAAAGGGCTCAGGGAACTATGGGAATTCTAGAAAGGGTAGATCCAAATCCATATTTGGAAAGATAGAGTGCTGGAATTGTGGGAAGAAAGTACATCTGAAGAAAGAATGCAGAGATCCAAAGAAACAAAGAGATGGACAACAGGAGAAAAATCAAGAAGAAAATGTAACAAGTGATGTGTTACAGGATGCTTTGATTCTTTCTGTAGATAATGTTTTCGAGTCTTGGGTAGTATATTGAGCGGCTTCATTTCATGCCACACCCCATAGGAAACATTTTCTATATTATGGTCAAGGTGATTTTGGACAGGATCATTTGGGTGATGATGCACCATGCAAAATCATTGGAATGGGAAAGGTAAAAATAAAGCAAAGCAATGGAAAACAATGGTTGTTGAAAGAGGTAAGCCATGTTCCAGATCTAAGGAAAAATATAATTTCAACAGCGAAGTTGGCAAGTGAAGGTTGTATATCCATATTTGCAGATAAGATGTTGAAGGTGACCGAAGGATCATTGGTGATAACAAAAGGAGAGAAGGTAGGCACATTGTATTTATGTACTGGTAATACTGAATCTTCTATCTCTTTAGCTTCTACATGAGTGGATACAACATTGTGACATCATAGGATTGGACACATGAGTGAGAAGGGGATGCAGATACTTCAAAAAATAAATTTGTTGCCAGATCTTAAACAAATTTATTTGGATTTCTTTGAGCATTGTGTTTATGGAAAACATAAGAGAGTCAGATTTCTCAGAGTCGAAAAAGAAAAGAAGACTGAAAGGTTAGAGTTTGTGCATACACATGTATGGGGACCATATCAGGTATCATCTCTTGGTGGCTCTCATTATTATGTTACTTTTATTGATTATGCAACTAGAAAAACTTGGGTTTATTGCACTCGACAAAAATATGATGTTTTTGAAACTTTTAAGAAATGGAAAGCTTTGGTTGAGAATGAGACAGGAAAATTGTTGAAGTGTCTCATATCAAACAATGGAGGTGAATATTGTAGCAAGGATTTTGATGATTACTGTTCATACCATGGGATTTTTAGAGAGAATACAGTTCCAGGAACACCACAAGAAAATGGTGTGTCAAAAAGGATGAACATGACAATCATGGAGCGTGCAAGGCGTATGAGATTGCATGTTGGTTCGCCCTTACAGTTCTGGGTAGATGCTATAGATAATCTTGTTTACTTAATAAAAAAAGGACCTTCAAGATATTTAGATGGTAGAATTCCATAGGAGGCATGGATAGGTAAAAGGATAAACTATTCTTTTTTGAAGACTTTCAGTTGTGAATCATTTGTCCATATTGATAAAGAAAATAGAACAAAGCTTGAGGAAAACACCAAGAAGTGTACCTTTATTGGATACGCTGTTAATGATTTTGGTTATCGCTTATGTGATTATAAAAATGAAAAAATCATTAGGAGTAGATATGTCATATTCAATGAGAAGGTCATGTACAAAGATCAGTTGCAGGGAAAGAAATAGGAAAAAGAAAAACCAGAATATAAAGTTCTTGATGAGATCACTGAAAAATAAATTCCAAAGGTACCAAAAAATCATAATGTACAACAACAGGATCAACTTGTACCTCAAACTCATGCAAGTGTTGTTAGAAAATCTACCAGGTTAAGTAGACCCCCTGAACAATACTCTTCTTCATTGCATTATTTATTGTTGATTGATTCTGGTGAACCAGAATGTTATGAAGAGGCAATGCAGGTAGACACTAAAAAGAAGTGGGAGCAAGGCATGAAATATGAAATGGATTCCTTGGTAAATAACCGGACTTGGGATTTGGTTCAGTTTCCTGTAGGAAAAATACCATTACATAATAAATGGGTTTACAAGTTGAAGGAAGAAGATGGATGCAAAAAGAGGTACAAGGATAGACTTGTTGTAAATGGGTTTGCACAAAAGAAAGGTATATATTTTGATGAAATATTTTATCTTGTTGTTAAAATGACTTTAATTAGGACTATTTTAAGTCTTGTGGTAGTAGAAGATTTCCATCTTGAACAATTAGATGTAAAAATAAATTTTCTCCATAGGGATTTGGAGGAAGATATTTATATGCAACAAGCATAGGGGTATGAGGTCAAAGGAAATGAGAATTTGGTATGCATGTTGAAGAAGATATTGTATAGCCTAAAGAAAGATCCAAGGAAGTGGTATTTGAATTTTGACATGTTTATGACAGAACAAGGTTATAGTAGATGCCATTCTGATCACTGTGTTTATTTTAAAAGGCTAGAATATGGAAGCTATATTATCTTTCTATTGTATGTAGATGACATGCTTGTTGCTGGGTCTAATATGCAGGATATAAATGTGCTCAAGAAGAAATTATCTAATTCATTTGCGATGAAGGATTTGGGTGCCGCAAAGAAAATAATTGGTATGAGAATAACAAGAGATAGGAAAAATCACAAATTGAAATTGTCTCGGGGTGATTACATAGATAAGGTGTTGGAAAGGTTTAGAATGTAGAATGCAAAAATAGTTAGTACACTTTTGGCCAACCATTTCAAATTAACTAAGGAAATGGTTCCCAAGACACAAGAGGAGATAAAATACATGTCCAGGGTCCCTTATTCATCAACAATTGGTAGTTTGATATGTGTGATGGTTTGCACAAAACCAGATATTGCACATGCAGTGGGAGTTGTGAACATGTATATGAACAATCTAGGTAAAGAACATTGGGAGGTAGTAAAGTGGATTCTTAGGTATTTGAGAGGTACTACTACTCATGAATTATGTTTTTGAGGTTCATATAGTGTTCTAAAGGGATATGTTGATTCATATATCACAGGTGATAAACATAGCAGGATGACCATCACAGGGTATGTTTTTATTGTACGTGGAACAACATTAAGTTGGATTTCGAAACTACAAAAGGTTGTTGCACTTTCAACAACAAAGGCAGAGTATGTTGCTTCTACAAAGGTTATTAAAGAGATAATTTGGTTACATAGGTTTATGGAGGAATTGGGAAAGAAGAAAGAGAATAACATGTTGTAATGTGACAATGAGAATGTCATTCATCTTGAAAATAACTCAACCTTCCATTCAAATACTAAGAATATACAAGTCATGTACCATTTCATATGATCCATCTTAGAAGATGGACATTTGAAGTTGGAAAAGATACACTAGCCAAAATCCTACAGACATGTTAACTAAGGGAGTAACCAGGGAGAAATTGAGTTCATGCTCAGTTCCAGTTGCTCTTCAAGAATGAATATGAATATGATAAATTTGTTAGGTCTAGGAAGGATCATAGTCCATCATATACTTTAGCGATGGAGTTGTTGGGATCAGTATCCAAGTGGGAGATTGTTGGTTGTGGAGCCTGATTATCTTTCTGATTCAGAGGTCTTTGTTTTCAGCCATCTTTATACCCCATGAATACTATACACTTGTTGGCACAAGGGAAAAACCAGGGTTCAATGCTTCAACAACGCACCAACAAAACCCTAACTATCGACCCTTTTGGCAACACCTGCGAAGCAGATGAAGTCTCACCCGAGGTAGAGGAAGGGGGGGTTGCATGAATCAGGTGTCTACAACCAAGATAGGACACAGATCTGTGATTATGATACTTAACAGAGTACTTATCCAACAATATTCATTAGTTCTTGAATCTCATTCGCACTGCAGATAAATCCCTTATTACAGATCAGCACAGTAAAAATCTAGATCAAGCCCTTAAAACCTATTAGCACATAGAATTAGCTAAGATATAACAATCATTTACACTATTAAGCACTAATATACAACATCAGATGAATTCATTATACATAATAACAATAACACTAAGCAATTAACCACATAAAAAACATCGCACAAAGCACATCAAGAGACATGATATACGTGGTTCACCCCATTGTGGGGCTACATCCACTAAATTATTCTTCTTCTTTAGTAGTCTTCAATATTATTACACTCATATTCTCCTGTGCACAAAGCCATAGAGTCCAACTCCGCAGTGGATAGGTGATCTACGCACAATGCACTAGATCCACCTTCCCCAAAATCAGGTCAAGGCACAAAGCCAACTCCTCAATAGAACAGAGAACTTACATACAACATCTGTGCACAAAGAAACTTACAAAACACTTTCACTTCGATTCATTTTCTCAACTGCAGTAAGCATATTCATATGTGTTTGCACGATGGATGCCTGCTGCTTCACCTCCTGTAGTTGTGCTTCAAGTTTCTTCGGCTCTGGATCTTCTGCAAGGCGCTCATAGTTTTGCACACTCTGATCACTCAATTGCTTAAATTCTAAGGTGAGTTCCATGATTCTTTCTACTGCGCTCTTGGTGGTTTCTTCCCTTTGATCACAAATTTCTTGCAGAGTGCTCGACACTGCTTGGATCTCTAACTCCATTACTCTCACTTGAAGCTGTTGAATGGCCTCAGCAAGATTCCCCACTTGCATCTTGGCTGACTCTTCTTCCTCCTGTGCCAAGACCAACACAAAGTGAAGTTCTTTAGTCACTGCCTCTTTGAATGCAGTCTTCTCTACGAGCAACTGGTCTTTTTCTTCCTTTGTCTTCGCATTGTTCTGCTCGAACTTCGCCCGAAATTCATTTTTCTCCTTCTGCACAACTCGAAGTTTCTGTAGGACCTCCTCATTTTCTTGATTCAAGGCCTCTATGGCTTGCTCCTTTTCTTCTTGGAATCGATGAAGTCGAGCCTCTGTTTCATATTTTATCCTTCATAATTGGGTGGGCTCATCCCCTAATTCTGCAATTTCTGATGACGAAGGCGTAGTCGGTACTACATGGCTTGAAGAATAGCTTGTTGTATGTCTTTTAGCTCCTTCTCGATTCTTTCATACAATTTCTCTTGATTCACTTCATGTCTATGTAAGATATCCTCTAAAGCATCCTCTACGACTGCAATGATGAGATCGACATCGTCCACTGTGAGCACATTCTTCAACTGAGGCTTATTGGCTCAGGTCTTCCTACTTGCTGAGCGTTTCTGAGGAGAAACCTTCCTTTTCTTTGTTGTTTTGGCCTCTGCAAGGGGATCCTTCAGTGGTGTAACTTCTCATTTGTCTTGATTTTATTCTTCTTCCCCTCCTTCTTCTTGGTTTACTTCATCTCCTCCTCCTCCTGCGGGTGAATCAGACCTACTTTCCTCTGATGCGATGTCCTCCTCATTATTTTCTATGTTCTGCACTTCCTCCTTTTTCTTCTTTTTCTTCATTCTAGTATGTCCATCATGCTCAACCTGAGTGACCAATGGACTTTCGATGATGTCAAGATCCAAGAGTTCTGCGTCTTCCACTGGTACGAGGAATTGTGTTGGCCATTCTTTGGTTATCTCCTCCATATCTTCTTTGATCATCTTATAATAGGACTGCAGCTCCTCCTTACTTTCATCCTTACGCGCAATGATGTAGATAAAGTGTCGATCTATGTGGAACTTCACTAGCAACCTGTAGTGGTGAAGTGTATTCGGGGTCATTCATGGAAAGGCCTCAATGGCGTGCTTTAGCTGTAGGTAGTAAGCATGGAATACCATGTTCGATTTCCATTGCTTTGCCATATCATTCGTGTACCACAAGGTGGATAACCTCGCGGCCAATGGATTTGATGGCTCAACTTCTGAGAAGGGTGTCCATCAATGTACATTCATCCGTTATGTCATAGTCACAACGGTCCAATGGCAATATTTCCATTAATAACTGCATTTCTAGCCATTCTGGAGCATTATTCTAACTGTCCGGGAACCTCCAACGGTCATATAGATTCATAGTGGCGAAGTCCCATTCTACGTGGTTATGTTATTCCAGCGAGGTTCAAGTTCTGCAGATCTTTCTCCTGTGAAGTCTTCGTTGGGACTTCCTATAGTTTTGCTAATTGAGATTTCTTCTTACTGAGCTTCCTTGCTTTCTTTCCTATGATCTGATTCTCTAGATTCCTCTTTCCATTCTTATTCATATCTTCTCCTAGTAAAGTGACTTCGCACTGCTGATGTGCTCTTACATATTCTGTGGTTAGTGTTCCTTATTTTTATATTTCTGGGGTGGATATATTTCTTTCTTGCATGGAAAGGTTATTTAAGTCTTCCTGTGTTCTTTCAACTTCAAAATTTAATTCTTTGGCCCTTTGTTGCTTCGACTGATCCTCTTGTTCTTCTATTAGTCACACTATTTTTCTGGCTATGAAGTCCCTTAATTCTTTCTTTTTCTGTTCTGTAGCTTCCTCCTCTGCTTTCCTTCTGATCTGATCCTTCTCAATCCAAGTCTTTCCTAATAAAAGTGGAAAAGTGGTGTTGTTCTCAACAAACTTAATGACTTCAAATTCTTCCTCTGTCGATGTTTCATGAGAAATCATAGGTATATTAGTAACTCTTCCACATAGGGTTATCATCTTTCCTTTAAACAAGCCTATCCTTCCCAATGAAGGTATCATAGCAAGTTTTCCCAAAATTTCCCAAGTGCTTTCTGGCATAATGTTCACATGTCTTTCTTCATCTAGTACACAATCTATGTCGAATTCTTCTATTCTTGTGACTATGTGTTGTTTTTCTTTCAGGATCTTTGGTAAACTAATGTCTTTGCGATCATCCATTACTTCTTTTAACATAGTTTGAGCTTTCTCTCATTCTTTATCTTTCTGGTTTTCTAACATATCCTTAGTCTCTTGACCTTATTTATAGTTTTCTTGTCTTATGTTCATATTTTCAACTTTAGCAATCATCCTAGGGAAATCCTCAACCTCATGACCAATAGATTTACAACAAAGACAAATAGGACCTGTACCAAGGCATTCCTTAGCAAGATGTCCTAACCTTCTGCAATTATAAGACAATGTTAATCCTCTTCTTCTTTTAAATGAGCCCCAACCTCTCCTATACTATGCACTGGGATCAGAGTGCTGGACCTACAATCTGCAAAAAATATTTCTAGGTTCCTGCATCCACTTATTAGTCCAAAAATTCTTTCTATGCATATGAATAACATATCTTTCTCTATTTCTATAAAATTTATTCAGATCAACTCTTTGTTCTAACTGTTCCCTAGTTTCCAAACTAGGATAAAATCTATCAAGCATACCTAGATTCATACTTTCGAAAAAACAAATTCCACTTATCTTACCTTTACCAAAGCACACAACTTTAATAGCTTACCTCTTTTCCTCAGATCCAGTTTCTTTCTTAGTACAGAGCTTTGTAATTCAAATAGAATATTGCGCACTATAAAAACAGATCTATGCACAGAGATTTCTCTTTTCTTCAGTTCCCAGCAATCACAGTTTCAGGTCCCAACAACAGAACCATTTGTTGGAATAGGGGAAGACCTAGAGTTCAATGCACCAACAAAACCCTAACTACCGACCCTTTTGGAAACACTTGCGAAGCAGATGAAGTCTCACCTAAGGTAGAGGAAGGGGGGGTTGCAGGAATCAGGTGTCTACAACCAAGCTGGGACACGGATTTGTGATTACAATACTTAACAGATTACTTAGACAACAATATGCATTAGTTCTTGAATCTCATTCACACCACAAATAAATCCCTTATTACAGATCAACGAAGTAACAATCCAGATCAAGCCCTTAAAACATCTTAGCACATAGCATTAGCTCAGATCTATTACTCATTTACACTATTAAGCACTAATCTACAACATCAGATGCATTCATTATACATAATAACAACAACACTAAGCAATTAACCACATAAACAACATCGCACAAAGCACATCAAGACACATGATATACGTGGTTCACCCCAATGTGGGGATACACCCACCAAATTCTTCTTCTTCTTTAGTAGTCTTAAATATTCTTACACTCATCTTCTCCTGTGCACAAAGCCATAGAGCCCAACTCCGCAGTGGATAGGTGATATGTGCATAGCGCACTAGATCCACCTTCCCCAAAATCAGGTCAAGGCACAGAGCCAACTCCTCAATAGCACATAGCACTTACATACAACGTCTATCCAAAAAGAAACTTACAAAACACTTTCACTTAGCTCTACAATCCCTTAACATATTCTTGCACAAAGCCAACCAGATCTACTTCTTACATCGCTTTACACATAACCAAAATAGTAACTTACATTACATTCCTTCTTATGTATACTTTTACAACAGGACCTAGAAATGGGTAAACCTATGGGCCGACATCCCATAACCTATTAAATAAACCCTAAAACCATTTGTTGGGTCCACAAGCCCGCAAAGTGGGTGATATCCCACGATCTTTGCTTCGCCTGGGCATTCCATCTTCGATCGGCCTTTCAAAGTCCCAAAAATGGTCAAACATGATCAATGTTTCCTCAACACTTGGTCAAGGGACAACAACACCCCGAAACAATGTACACTCCTCCACGCGGGGGACTGCAGAGGAGCATTACCCCCTCTACGAGGTCCAGGGGCAAGCAGGGCCCCGACGGGGGTTCAGGGGAGAAGCCCTCGAAGGAAAAATTGTCTTGTAAATGTATATTGTAATTTCATTGTAAATTTGGATGATTCATTATAAGGTTGTAGATTTGAAGGTAGAAGTTATGTTAGGGTTTTTTTCCCTAGAAGGCAACTCTCTTTTATGAGGGAAATGTATTGCAGCTATGGATCATTGAGAATATTGTATTCTGAGATAGGAGACTGTGAGAGAAAGAAGAGGAAGTTACAATGTGTTTTCTATAGGTTTTATCCCTTCATTTGTTGGATAATAATAAAGGAAGGACCTGTCAATTTCTTTGGTGGACCTAGCCCAGACTGGGTGAACCACATATATTTGTGTCTCTATTGTATTGTGTATCTTCTATGTTTTATTTCCGCATCTGTTTTATTTTATTGCTTTGTGATACTTTTTGTCTAACACTATTCATGTTGTATATTTTAAAACTGCAAGTTTAAAAAGGGTGGTTGTGAAAAAGAGGGGAAGTTTGCCTTGTAATTTGCAAGCTTAAAACTGCACTAAGTGAGTAAATGAAATGTATGTCCAAGCTTCATTGTAGCTCCAAATTTTTTTTTATAAGTTTTAATATGGAGTTACATAAATGGTAAATTTACCTATGCATCTAAGGTTCAATTGAAGAACATGAGTGGTTGCTTTCATGCACCTATAGTTGGGATTTCATTTAAATTTGAAGGGAAAACTTCCTCAGCCTCAAATGCATGCCCTAGTCTCAAATTTGAGTCAACTTTGGTGGTTCATCTTTCATTAGCCTTAGTTTGTGATTTCACACCTGTCTATAAGCTTATATTGAAATTTTGAGATAGAAACCTACCGGGTGTGCATAATGGATAACAATTGCATTATAAAACCAAAGTGCCAAATTGTTAAAGTTGGTTATCTTAAACTGCATGCCCAAATTTGGCTAAGGATCGATAATTTAGGATTTAAGCTATAAATTGATCACTCCAATATGTATAACTTGTTTGTACAATTAGTAGTGCATTTACACTCCAAAAGTGATGATTTCTATGCACAAAGATTCATGGAATTTTGATGATTCAGAGGATGGTGGGTTAGGAGATAAACCAAGGTCCATTTTGCATTAAGATTCATAAAAGAATATTATGTGAAAAAATACTATGTAATTTGTAAGGTCGAACCTATACTAATTGAGAACATTAAAATGCACGCCCAAGCTTCCCTGTAGCTCAAATATTCTTGTAAAGGTTGTAATATGGAGCTAGATATATTGTCACTAAATTTACATATGTCATTTAAAGTGAAAATGAAGAACATGAGAGGTTGCTTTCATGTAGCTAGATTTGGGATTTCATGTAAATTTCAATGCAAATTGACCTCAGAGTAAAATGCACACCCTAGTGCCAATTTTAACCCACTTTATTATACATCCAACAAGGCTCTAATAACACCTTTAGTTGCTATTAAAAATAAAAGGTAGATTTAAAACAAGTAGGGTGTAACATACCCAGCCACCCACAGGATGGGGTACACTACCTGCAAGCCCACCCTTGGACTTCTTTCTCTTACCGATACCTTTTTAAAATTTAAGGATGCATAAAAGAAAAGGATTTAACAACATGCACAACAATATCTAACAAGCATGCATAGTCTAAAGATTCAATTAAATGATAATTAAATATACACTGCGGAAATAAATTCATATACATGTAACTGATACCATAATAGAGAGCACTTATATTTATGAAATATGACACCAACTGGCTGCAGACCAAGGAAATTCCACCCAACCATAGACACTACTATTCCAAATCTCAACAACAACGTCACCCACGAGCTAGGGCTATGAATCCACAAGGATGGTTCTAGAGTGTTACTTGGCTTCCCAAACTAGTTAACACCTAAGTTCTCATAGGCTTCCCAGCTCTCACAGCAATCCAAGTACCCAATTATCTTCTACCTAGCTTGCACCACCCGAGAGAACGGACCTCCACCCTTCTCTTCCACATAGTCCCTCAGGAAGTCCTTCTCCTTAATTCGGGCTCCAGCACAACTAGTCCAGAATCTCAATGCTAGAACTCTCAAGACTCACAGTTGTGAGCAACGCTGGACACAGGACAATGCATCTCATACATGTGGCCTCAGGTCACAACTGGATCACACCAACGACCACTACAACCAATTATTCTGTGGCTAATCTTCAGCAATTCGGCTCCATTTCCCTGAGCCAAGATGCGGATGACAGATGGATCAATGAACAGGTAAGTGGGTGCATGGAGGTGTGTGCATGAAAGTGCGTGAGGGATAGAATGGTGTGAATGCAGAATTTAAGGAGAGAACGAGCCAACAACCAACCCCCGCGTCAGACCAGAGGTGGGTTTAAGTAACTTCGAGGGGAAATCAAGAACCTCCTGGCCTTCCCCAAGAAGCTGACATAATCAATCCCATCCCCTAGAAAAAAAGGGGTAATTAGAATAGGAATAAACACTTATCCCCTCAAGCCCCCTCTCTTGTGGAATCATATCCCCCTATAACTCTAGTCCTTGTCTTCCTAGCAGCCAGCCATGTATTTATTATTAATAATGATAAAAAAATTACATGTCTTGGGCACACTGGCCTCTTAATAATTGTTTGGGCACTCTGGCCTCTCAACATTGTAACAATACATTATTTAAAATGGGGGTTCAAAACCCGGGGTGTTACATCCCCTCCCCCTTATTTTGGCACTGTCCTCAGTGCATACACAAAATAGAGATCAAAATATCAAATTTATTCAAACATCTTTGGGTACTCTCCCTGCATGTCATCTTCATGCTCCTAGGTAGCATATTTAGGACCGTAGCAGGTCCACTAAACTTTTACCAGCTCTATAACTCTATTCCAGAGCATTTTGACTTTTTTGTCTAATACCCGCACTGGCTGAACTTGAAAATGTCCCTCCGTCTCTACCTAAATCAGATTCCAATCAATAACATGGTTAGGATCATGTACATATTTATTTAGTAGAGAGACATGAAATACATTATGCACATTCATGGAAGCAGACAATGCAAGCATGTATGCAACTGGCCCTATTATGTCCAATATTTCAAAGGGACCACAAAATCTAGCTGCCAGCTTCGTACAACTACCCAATTTCAAAGAAATTTTCCTAGGATTCACTTTCAAAAGTACATGCTCCCCTACTTTAAACTCTCTAGCTATCATGTTCTTGTCTGCATAAACTTTCTATCTATCATAATCTTCCTTTAAATTTTGCTTGATCTTAACCACCTGGTCTTCCATGTCCTTGAGCAACTCCGGTCCAAGTACCGCTCTATTTGCTGGGTTGTCCCAGCTTACTGGAGTATCACATTTCCTACCGAACAAGGTTTCAAATGGGATCATTCTCAATGAAGCTTGATACCCATTATTATATGCAAACTCAACCAAGTGTAAGTAATCTTCCCACTTAGATGGCTTATCCATCACATACATTCTCAGCATGTATTCAATTATTTGATTGACTCTCTCTATCTTCCCATCTATCTGGGGATGATATGTTGTGATAAAATTTAGATTTGTGCCAAATCCTTTAAACAATACCCTCCAGAAATTGAAGGTAAACTTTGTATCTCTATCTGAGACAATTGTCCTAGGTATCCCATGCAACCTAGCAACTTCCTTCATGAAAATTTCTGCAATATTAGTCGTTGTATGCATTGTATTCATAGGCACAAAATGAGCAGCCTTTGTTAATTTGTTAACCACCACCATGATGGAATCATGTTGCTTATTCATTCTGGGTAAACCTATGATGAAATCCATGGTGATCACTTCTGATTTCTTCTTTGGGATTGGCAATGGCTGCAGCAAGCCCGCTAGGTACCTATGCTCAACCATTACCTTCTGACATTCCATACATCAAGTGATGTAATCAACAACATCCTTCTTCATTCCCGGCCAAAATAATTGGCTTCTTACTGCAGTAATTGTTCTCTGGTAATCGGGATGTCCAGCATAAGGAACATCATGCATTTCCTTCAGTACCAAATTCCTCAATTCTCCAAAACTAGGAACATAGATTCTATTTTTATGCATGAGTAGTTTGTCTTCCTTTATCTCATACTCCTTTATTTTCTATTGTACATATCATTTCTTTAAGTTTTCCTTTACCTATAGGTAATTTTATTCTGTAACAAGACCATCCAAGATTCTTCTCTTCAAGTCTGACCGATGAATACTAACAACAGTAGCATGCATGAGATGCACTCTTCTACTAAGTGCATCAACCACTTTATTCTACTTTCCCTTGATATGCTTGATATCAAAGTCATATTCACTTAAAAATTCCAGCCATCTTGTTTTCTTGGCATTCAAGGTTGGATTTTCAAAAAGGTACTTCAGGCCAATGTGGTCTGTCCTTAATTCAAATTTCTTCCCCATGAGATAATGCCTCCACATCCTCAAGGTGTGAAAAATGGAAGCAAGTTCCAAGTCGTGGGTGGCATAGTTCCTCTCATGTTCCTTAATATTTCTAGACTCATATCCAATGACATATCCATTTTGCGTGAGGAATCCCCCAAGTCCTTCCTTACATGTATCTGTACATACCACAAAACTTTCATTTGGGTCAACAATATTTAACACAAGTGCACTAGTAAGTAATTCCTTCAACGGATTAAAATTATTTTCACACTTGAGTGTCCATTCAAATTTAGTTCGCTTCTTTTGCAAAGAAGTGATGGGATGAGATCTTAGAGAACCCTACTATGAACCTTCTATAGTAGCCAGCTAATCCCATAAAATATCTGATTTCTGACACATTTCTGGGTGTTGGCCAGTCTCTAATGGATTCAATATTCTTTGGATCTACTACTATGCACTGCTCTCAAATAATGTGTCCCAAGTAATGGATCTTCTTTTGATAAAAAGAACACTTACTCAATTTGGCATATAACTAATGTTCTCTCAGTACTTGCAATACCATTCTTAAGTGATGTTCATGCTCCTCTTCAGACTTAGAATAGATAAGTATGTCATCCAAGAATACTATGAAAAAATTATCCAAATAATTCTTGAATATGCCATTCATTAAGCACATGAATACAAATGGTGCATTGGTCAGTCCAAAAGGAACCACTACAAATTCATAATGCCCATACCTGGTCCTAAAGGTTGTCTTATGAATGTATTATTCCTTGATTCTTACCTAATGTTATCCTGCCCTCAAGTCAATCTTTGAGAATATCTTGGCTCCTCTTATCTTATCAAAGAGGTCATCAATTCGGGGTAGAGGATACTTGTTCTTTATAGTGTACTTGTTCAGTTGTTAGAAGTCAATACACAACCTCAAGGTTCCATCCTTCTTTTTGACGAAAATTACTGGTGCTCCCCAAGGTGAAACACTTGGATGTACGTACCCTTTCTTCAACAATTCCTCCAACTACATTTGTAATTCTTTTAACTCTGGTGTGCTCATTCTGTAAGGTGTTTTTGACACCGGGGCAGCTCCTGGCACTAAATCAATTGAGAAATCTATCTCCCTTCTTGGTGGCAATTTGGGTATTTCTTGGAATACATCTTCAAATTCTTGTAGTACCGAGAAATCTTTGAGGCTTGTCCCCTTTGTATTATGTGGTTCTTCCACATGAGTTGCATACAATTGACATCCCTTCCTAAAACATATTTTTAGCTGTAAGGTTGAAATCTCCCTTATAGAGATGGGTCTTGGAATTCCTTTCACAATGCTCTGTTTTCCATTTCCATCCAGACATGTAAATGTCTTGTGATGACAATCTAGGACAACATGATGATTTTCCAACCAATCCATCCCAATCATAATATCATAAGACCCCAATGGTATGATATTTAGATCAATACTAGTATTCATGCCATTAAGACTTATGGAACAACTTCTGACCATACCATGGATTCTTCTTTTGGTCCCAGTGGCTAACTGAACCAAACTTGTTTTTCCAAGTTTACTTTTCTCCAAATGTAATCTATCCACTATCTTAGGATCAATGTAGCAATGACTTTCTCCTTATTCAATCAAAATAGAAACATGTTGATTTATGATCTTACCTTCCACCTCGATCATATTGGACTGGTACTCTTCTTGTCGATCATCTAAAGCTGCATAGATTCTTCCCATATATTCGACTATTGTAGCCTCTTGGATGTTGTGCACAGTCTTCACTCTATCCTTTCTTTCTGGGAAATCCTTATACAGATGATCTTCCTTGCATCCCCAACATTGGATTGGTGGTCTTCCCCTTTTTCCCAAGGAATCTTCTTTCTTGAAATCCCCCTTAGCATACTGATCTTGATGATTTCTATTAGGCTCATTCCTATTGAGGGAGGTTTGAATCCTTTCCTCCTCTGATCGGACTTTGCATTTTTCTTGTCCTTCCAAGATTTCTGTAGGGAATCTCTTCCCCGACCTTGCTCATATAGGTATTTAGCCTTCCTGATAGATTCAATCAAGGTCTTGGGTTCATCATACTTGATCTTTTCCTTATAAAAGGCTAACAGTCCACCTAGAAATCTTTGTATTTTCACTTTCTCATCACCAATGAACTTGACATACTTTAACAATCCCAAGAACTTCTTCTTGTACTCTTCCATAGTCATGCTTCTCAACCTGAGTTCAAATAACTCCTACATTTTATTTTCATAGAAATGCTTTGAGAGGTATTCCTTTTGGAAGTACTTCTTGAACGACTTCCAAGTGATCCTACTTTCATTAACATGTTCCACTTTCTTCAGTTGGTCCCACTACATTGCAGCTTTCCCGTGTAAATGGTAGGTGGCAATCCTGGCTTCCAGGTTCAATGAATAGTTATGTAAATGAAAATATCTCTAGAGTCCAAGAAACCATGCTTCGTTATTATCTTCCCTTTTTCTTTCACTATCAAAGGAAGGTGGCTTGAGCTTCCTCATCTCTCCTTACAAACTATCTATCTCTTGTTTCCTTCTTTGGTGTCTGATAGGAGACACCTTTGGACTACTTACGATATCTTTCAATGCATAAAACTTTATTTCTAAGTAAGGAGGTGAGTGGTGTCCATGAGATTTGCTAGCACTTTTGGAATAACCAACTCTTCCACGACCATTCCTTCTTTCATGTCACTTGCCTTCTTCCTCTTGTATTGAGTTTGATCCCTTATTTGTTTGTCTCTGCAACTGATTTAAGCTCTGAAACACTCAAGAATTTATCTGAATTTTCTCTCTCATCAGTTTCTCGTTGTCTTCTTTGTAGCTCTGCACTTCCATATTCAGGCTTCTTACCGTTTCTAGTAACGTTTCTTGCTCTCCTTTTCCCTTGTGTCCATTGAACTCTGTCTCTACATTACCAACTCTGGTATTTTGACCTTTGGCCTCCTTATCATGACTGGAGGCTCCCTCACCTTCTTCCATTTCCTCAATACACATCATGAGATGATGTGCTTAAGCCCCTTAATTCTGCAAAATGTGCAAGTGACCATTTTGTTAGAATTATGGATATGATAAACAAAATTGCCAAACCATGCTATAGGTCTCTTTTTTTTTTTTTTTTTCATTGAGATCATACCCCCATTCTCTAAAAATAATAGTGTCCTGTTATCCTTGGCCAACACAAAACTCCTCTTGCACATGCGCTTCCTTCAAACCACCTTTCTATGTGACCACAACTAGAAACCGCGGCTAAATACTTTCTTATCACCTTTATGTCTTGAAGACAACCAATTCGGCCCTTAGCCCTCCTTCCCTCAGCTCCCAATTATGCATATGACCATGACCATGACCCTGCACTTAGCTGAAAAAGGGATTTTCCAGAGCTTCGGGACTTTGAAACTTTTAGCCAGGATCGGATCAACGGTTCTCGTCCTCTTTCATGATCAACGATCAAGATCCACTTCGGGACTCTGCACTTTGGGAGTCTCAACTTTCCTCGCTTGCCTCCTCCTGGAAAACTTTTACCTGGAGTTCATGATCTGCCTATGGGTGTCATCCCATAGATCAGTGGCTATGAATCACCTCGACTCGTCAGGCTTCATAAGTTTCAAAACTTTCTCTTGCACTTTCTCCTAGAGTGATTTTACCTGAAGTCGACAATAATTCAATGTGTGTCTTCTGGAATCAATGGTCGATACGTACTCCGGTCTTCGGGTCTTCGGGAGTTTTTGACCCAACGCTACCTGTCACATATTTCCCCTCTAGACTGCCCAGTCTCTGGACTGCAAAATCAGTCACCACGTGGTGAAATACTGGAAGAAGACATGTGGCCCAATCAGGCGGGTAACATCTGTCACGTTCTAACTGAATTTGCAATACTCCAAATGCTCCAAACTTACTGACAGTTTGTACACATTCCATGTGTCCCCATCATCCTAGGTGACGTCCGCAAGCCACGTTACTTCAGAAATTTCAGGGTCCACATCACCTCTAGGTGATGTCATCGTGCCCCATCACTTCGACTCTTCAGGCTTTAGGACTTCAGGAGTTTCCATACTAGCACACTTCCAATTGTCCCGAACTGGCCAATCTGTCGCCATGTGTCCTCCTGGATCGAATGACTAAGATTCACTTTGGGTCTTCACCCGAAGTCCAAGGATATACACCGCGTGTCCTCCTTAATCTAACGGTTGAGGATTACTTCGGGTATTCGAACCTCGAAAATCTCAAATTTCAAAACTTATCTGGCCCCACTAGCTTTTATCCAAAGCCCTGGATCTGGTGACGCGTGGGTCTCGATAGATTAATGGCTGAGATCCTCTCGGATGATTGGATAGTTGAGATTTACTTCGTCTCTATGGATCTCCAGGCTTTGGGAGTCTCAAATATCAATTGAAAACCTCTCAAACATATTCCTCTGGAGTTACTAATCTACAAACACATAACCTCTTAGCGATCAATGGTCAAGATCTACTTCGGACAATCTGATAGTCGACGTTTACTTCGAGTCTTCGGCTCTTCGGGCTTCGAGAGTTTCAACTCTCAACTTCTCCTCGCTCACTCTTTCCTAGCATGCTTTCACTCGGAGCACACAATCGGTTGACGCCTGTACTCCTATGGATCGATAGTCCCCAACTACTTTGGCTATTCAGAGTTTCGATGTACGAGCCCTAACCTATGAAATCATTGCATGCCTTTCAATTTGCGGGGGCATGTATCGGTGGTTTGTAGTAACCCGTGTTTTTCCCCGCAATTCTCTTGATGCTGACACGTAACCCCTTGGGCAAACCGTGGTTTGGATTGCGAGACCACCTTGGGAAATTATCTCCCGTGCAACTTGGTTCCCCGCAATGAGTCATGTCCATTGATCCCACTCTCCGATGGGATCCGATGGTTGTGACCATAACCCTTGCTTCCTTTTCATCGGACGACCCTTGTTCGCATGTCCTCTGATCCAACGATCCTAGATCTCTCCTAATCCTATAATGGCGATCACTCTTGAATTTGAAGGGGATAGTCACGATCCTTAGAACCCCTTACACGGATCTCTGGCGTTCTATCTCCCATGTAGATTTTTCAATGCCTTTTCTCCTGATATTTTCAACTCCATGGTCAAAATTCGATCTTGACCTCGAGACTCTGACCAATAGACCCGGCCCATACTAGCCTGGTGTTTCAACTAGAAGCTCTAATACCAAGCTGTAACATACCCAACTACCCATAGGCCGGGGTACGCTACCTGCAAGCCCACCCTTGGACTTCTTTCTCTTACCGATACCTTTCTAAAATTTAAGGATACATAAAAGAAAATATTTTAACGACATGCACAACAATATCCAGCAAGCATGCATAGTATAAAGATTCAATTAAACGATAATTAAATATACACAATGGAAATACATTCATATACATGTAAATGATACCATAACAGAGAGCACTTATCTTTATGAAAGATGACACCAACTGGCTGTAGACTAAGGACATTGCACCCAACCATAGACACTACTATTCCAAATATCAACAACAACGTCACCCCCGAGCCAGGGCTATGAATCCACAAGGATGGTTCTAGAGTGTTACTTGGCTTCCCAAACCAGTTAGCACCCAAGCTCTCACAAGCTTCCCATCTCTCACAACAATCCAAGTACCCAACTCTCTTCTACCCATCTTGAACCACCTGAGAGAATGAACCTCCACCCTTCTTTGCTATGCAGTCCCTCAGGCAGTCCTTCTCCTTAATTCAGGCTCCAGCGCAACTGATCCATAACCTCAATGCTGGAACTCTCAGGACTCGCAACTGTGAGCAACACTGGACACAGGCTAACGCATCTCAGACATGCGGCCTTAGGTCATGGCTATATCACACTAGCAACCACTACATCCAACTATCCCATGGCTAATATTCAATAGTTTAACTCCCTTTCCTTGAGCCAAGATGCAGATGATGGATGAATCAATGAATGGGTAAGTGGGTTCATGGAGGTGCGTGCATGAAAGTGCGTGAGGGATAGAATGGTGTGAATGCAGAAGTGAAGTAGCGAACAATCCAATGACCAACCCCCCCATCAGACCAGAGGTGGGTTTAAGTAACTTCGTGAGTAAATCAAGAACCTCTTGGCCTTCCCCAAGAAGCTAATGTAACTGATCCCCTCCCATAGAAAAAAAGGGGTCATTAGAATAGGAATAAACACTTATCCCCTCAAGCCCCCTCTCTTGTGGAATCATATCCCCCTATAACTCTATTCCTTGTCCGTCTAGCAGCCAACCATGTATTTATTATTAATAATGATAAAAACATTACAGGTCTTGGGAACACTAGCCTCTTAATAATTGTTTTGTCACTCTGGCCTCTCAACATTGTAACAATACATTATTTAAAATGGGGGTTCAAAACCTGAGGTGTTACATAGGCTGATCAGACTTAGAGATCAAATCAATGTTTCTTCTTTC